>JAPYYV010009278.1:0-13181 GCA_030522625.1 Copidosoma aretas | reverse complement strand
CCGAGTATTTTAAAAAAAAAATGAGTGAGATTGGTCAAAAATTGAGACCTCTAGCTATTTTCGAAACAAATCACCTCGTTTGGCCCCACTGTGCGGCGCGTGTAAGTTTCAGGGACTTAGAAAAATTTCCAGGTACACAAAATTGCACTTCTATTTACAATCGTCCCTGATACATCTGATCTTTGTGTTTGGATTTTTGAAAAAAAATTTTAAACTTGGTTTGTCGATTACTGAGCATTTTCTGTAAGTGAAAGCGACCTAAAAAAATTATCAGGTACACAGAATGGCACCTTAAATTACACTCTGCTCTTATATTATGGATCATTAAGTCTTAAGATTCCGAAAAAATCGAAACTTTGTTTGTTAATTCCTGAGCAGCTTTCGTAAGTAAAATTGACTTAAAAAATTACCAGGGACACAGAATGGTACCTTGAATCACGATATGCTCTCATATTTCGGATATTTAATACTAAAATTTTTTAAAAAAATTTCTAACTGTTGATTTAGCGTTTTACGCAGCCTATGTAACTTTAAGAGACTCAGAAAAATGACTAGATACACAGAATGGCACGTTCATTTACAATCTGCTGTAATATTTCTAATCTTTGTGTCCAGAGTTAAAAATAAAATTCTGAACTTGCGTTTTTGCTGTCTGAGCAGCGTATGTGAGTTTAAGGGATTTAGAAAAATTACAAGGTACACAGAATGAAGCCTTAATTTACAAGCTTTTCTATTATTCCGGATTTTAGTATTCCTTGATTCATAATTTTCTTCAATATCTCGGATCATTTTGACTGGAGTTTTGAGAAAAAATTATAAACTCACGTTATGGCTGTCTGAGCAGCTACTGTAAGTTTCAGCGAGAATTAACAGGTATACAGAATAACTTTTTTGTTCGCAATCTGTCTTAATATTTTAGATCTATGTTCCCAAAAAAATGGTGACGTAAAAGGTTCTTACCATTAAGGGGCTTACAAAAATTATGAGGTATAGATAATTGCACCTTGATTTACAAGCTGCCCTAATATTCTGGGTTATTTTGCCTGGAGTTAAAAAAAAAAATTATAAACTTACCTTTCCGCTGTCGGAGCAGTATATGTGAGTTTGAGGGATTTAGAAAAATCACCTTGTACACAAAATGGCACCTCAATTCACAATCTGCCCTAGTATTTTGTATTTATGTGTCTGGAGTTTCGACGAAAAATATCGAACTTGGTTTGTTGCTTCCTGAGGAGCTTTCGAAAAGTTAATGCAACTTACAAAAAATTACCAGGTATACAGAATTGCACCTTGATTTACAAACTACCGCGATATATCGGATGTTTGTGTCTGGAGTTTCGAAAAAATTCTAAACATGTGTTTTAGCTTTCTGAGCAGTTTTAGTAAGTTTAAGCGACTTAAAAAAATTACCAAGTACGAAGAATGGTACTATGATTCACAGTCTGCTATAATATGTTGGATCATTTTGTCTGGAGTTCCGTAAAAAAATTATAAACTCATGTTCTGGCTTCATGGGCAACTTCTGTGAGTTTAAGTGACTCTGAAAAATTACTAGGTGCACAGATTCGCACTTCTATTTACAATATGCCCTAATACCCCGGATCTATGTGACTGTATATTTGGAAAAAATTAGAAACCTGGTTAGTTGATTCCTGAGCAGGTTTCATAAGTTAAAGCGATTGATAAAATTTACCAGACCCACAGAATGGTAATTTAATTTATAATTTGGTCTAATATTATCGATCTTTAAGTCTAGAGTTTCGAAAAAAAATTCAAAACTTATGTTTTGGCTTTTTGAGCAGCTTATGTAAGTTTGGGGAATTCAGAAAAATTACTAGGCTTACAGAATTACAGTTTTATCGACAATTTGCCCTAATATTTCTGATCTTTGTGTCTGAAGTATTATCTAAGAATTATAAACTTAAGGTTTGGCTGTCTAAGCAGCATCCGTAAGTTTTACCGAAAAGTAACAGGCATACAGAATAACTTTCAAGTTTACAATATATCTTGATATTTTAGATCGATAAGACCAAAAAAAATGGTGACCAAAAAAATTTCTTATCTTTAAGAGACTTAGAAAAATTACCAGGTATACAAAACTTATCCTTGATTCACAATTTGCCTCAATATTTTGGATTTTATTGTCCGGAGTTTTGAGAGAAAATTCTAAACTTACGTTATGGCTGTCAAAGCAGCTACTGTAAGTTACAGCGCGAATTAACAGGTATACAGAATAACTTTTTGTTCAGAATCTGTCTTGATATTTTAGATCTATGTTTCCAAAAACATGGTAACGAAAAAATATTTTTTACCATTAAGGGACTTAGAAAAATTATCAGGTATACAGAATTGCACCTTAATTTACAAGCTGTCCTAATATTCTGGATTATTTTGCATGGAGATAAAAAAAAAAAAAATTATAAACTTACGTTTCCGCTGTCGGAGCAGCATATGTGAGTTTGAGGGATTTAAAAAATCACCTTGTACACAAAATGGCACCTCAATTCACAATCTGCCCGAGTACTTCAGATCTATGTGTCTGGAGTTTCGACGAAAAATATCGAACTTGGTTTGTTGCTTCCTGAGGAGCTTTTGTAAGTTAATGCAACTTACGAAAAATTACCAGGTATACAGAATTGCACCTTGATTTAAAAACTACCCCAATATATCGAATCTTTGTGCCTGGAGTTTTTAAAAAAAGTTTTAACTTATGTTTTTGCATTCCAAGCAGCTTATGTGGGTTCCAGCGATTTAGAAAAATTAACAGGAATACAAAACTACACCTTTATTGATTGATTGTCCTAATATTTCTAATTCTTTTTTCTGGTTTTTCCAAAAAAAATTTCCAATTTACGTTTTAGCTACCTGAGCAGCTTGTGTAAGTTTACGGGACTCAGAAAAGCTACAAGGTATACAGAATTGAACCTTGATTTACTATCTGCTGTAATATTTCGGATCCTCGTGTGTAAAGTTTTGAAAAAAAATTCCTAACAAACATTTTAGCTTTCTGAGCAGCTTCTGTAAATTTAAGCGACTTAAAAAAATCACCAGGTGTACAGAATGGTACTATCATTCCCAGTCTGCTATAATATTTTAAATCTTACCAGATACACAGAATTGTAATTTAATTCATAATTTGCTTTAATATTATCGATCTTTGTGTCTGGAGTTTCGGAAAAAAATTCTAAACTTATGTTTTGGCTTTTTAAACAGCTTATGTAAGTTTTGGGAGTGTAAGTTTAAGTAGGTCTAAAGTATTATCTAAGAATTATAAACTTAAGGTTTGGCTGTCGAGCAGCTTTTGTAAGTTTGAGCGAAAATTAACAGGCATATAGAATAACTTTTGAGTTCACAATATGTCTTGATATTTTGGATCGATGTGTCCAAAATAAATGGTGACGAAAAAAATTGCTTAACTTTAAGGGATGCAGAAAAATTACCAGGTATACAGAATTGTTTCTTGATTCACAATTTGCCTCAATGTTTCGGATCTTTTTGTCTGGAGTTGTGAAAAAAAATTCTAAACTTACGTTACGGTTGTCTGAGCAGCAACTGACGAAAAAAAAATGATGACGAAAAAAGATTCTTACCATTGAGGGACTTAGAAAAATTATCAGGTATACAGAATTGCACCTTAATTTACAAGCTGCCCTAATATTCTGGATTATCTTGCCTAGAGTTGAAAAAAATTAATTATAAACTTACGTTTCCGCTGTCGGAGCAGCATATGTGAGTTTGAGGGATTTAGAAAAATCACCTTGTACACAAAATGGCACCTTAATCCACAATCTGCCCTAGTATTTCGGATCTATGTGTCTGCAGTTTCGTCGAAAAATATCGAACTTGGTTTGCTGCTTCCCGAGGAGCTTTCGTAAGTTAATGCAACTTACAAAAAATTCCCAGGTATTTAGAATGGCACTTTGATTTCAAGCTACCCTACTTATCCGAACTTTTGTGCATGGTGATTTGAGAAAATGTTTTAAGCTTATGTTTTTGCTGTCTGAGCAGCTTCTGTGAGGTTAAGCGACTTAGAAAAATTGACAGCTTTACAGTTTTGAACCTGTATTTATAATCCGCCCTAATATTTTGGATTTTCGAGTCTGAAGTTTCGAAAAAAATTTCTAAATTTGTTTTAGCTATCTGAGCAGGTTGTATGAGTTTAAAGGATCCAAATAAATTACCAGGTACACAAAATGGCACCTTGATTCAGAAACTGTCCTGATACTCCGGATTGTTGTCTCTGAAGTTTCGAAAAAAACATCCTTACTTACGGTTTAGCTGTCTAAGCAGTTTATATAAGTTTAAGTAACCCAGAAAAATTACCAGGTATACAGAATTGCACTTTGATTTACAAACTACCGCGATATATCCGATCTTTGTGTCTGGAGTTTCGAAAAAATTCTAAACATATGTTTCGGCTTTCTGAGCAGCTTCTGTGAGCTTAGGCGACTGGGAAATATTACCATGTACACAGAATGGCACCTCTATTTACAATCTGCTCTACTTTTTTGGATCTTCGTGTTTGGAGTTTCAAAAAAATTATGAACTTATGTTTTGGCTATCTAAGCCGCTACTGTGTGTTAAAGCGACTCAGAAAAATTACCAGCCCCACAGATTGGCACTTCTATGCACAATCCGCCCTAATATCTCGCATCTATATGTCTAGAATTTAAAAAAAAAATTATAAAATTGGTTTGTTGATTTCTAAGCAGCATTCGTAAGTTGAAGCGACTGAAAAAAACGACTGAAAACTAAAGTTTTCTACTACAGTAAAAGTTACCATGACAGGTGAACAAGAAAACTTAATAAATGATTCCAGTTAGCACCTGCTATAACTAAAATTCAGAAAAATCATGCTTCTATAGTATTACAAAACAAAAAATTAAAAATAAAAAGATCCTTTAATTTAGAAGATGGCAAAGAATTTAAATTAATGTAAGAAATTAAATAATGGTTAATTATATTGTTTATGAAAGTTGTGAATTAAATTATAAATTATATATTTCGATACATAATAAAGAGAAGGATATCTTTTTTTAAATTTTTCATATTTCACTTAAGATTTTGAATAAGTGTGATAAAGTCATTTCAGATTGTAAGCATAACATACTATTTTATTATTTTGAAATTGAAAAATTTTGTATTTATCTCGGCTATACTGGATCTGCTATTTTAAATTTTCCATATCATATTCAGCAACTATTGAAACCTTTAAAATTACATTAACGATCGAATATCGTCTTCTACTTGAAAAATATAAAAGAAATATAGGTGTATCATAAAATTTTAGTCATTTGTAAAACTACGTCTTTTTTTTTTAAAAAACTGCGCCCAAACTAGAAAACCTCAAAACAACTTTATTTTAGAATTGAATGCAGAATATGAGATTTCATAAATTTGATATTTTAAACTTTTTTATTTAAGTCTGCCTCATTGGATCCGCCATATTGAATTTTCTACATCTGACTACAAATATTGATCCAGCAACTTTTAAAATTCCATAAATCTACATCAAAAATCGACTATTGGTTTATACTTTTGAAAAAAAATGAAATATGGGTGTATCTAGTAATTTTAGTCATTTTCAAAGCTTCGTCATTTTTTTTCAAAAACCATGCACTTAAACTAAAAAAACTCTAGAACATTTTCATCTTAGAACTGTATACTGAACAAGATAAGTTTTTTTTAATTTAAAATTGCAAACTTTTTTATTTATGTCTGACATATTGGTTCCGTTATATTGAATTGACTATATCCGACTAAAAATATTGATTCAGCGACTTTTAAAACCTTATAAAATTACAAAGAAAATCGAATATTGATACTTTTGAAAAATAAATGAAATATGGGTGTCTAGCAATTTCAGCCATTTTCGAAACTTCGTCATTTTTTTTCAAATCTATGCAGTGAAACTAGAAAACTCCAAGAACGACTTTATCCTAAAATTGAATGCAGGTTAGAAGATTTTTTAAATTTGAAATCACAAACTTTTATATCTATGTCCTCCATATTGAATCCGCAATTTTATTGAATTAAAAAAATATCAATAAAATTCGTGTTCAGCGACCTCTAAAAAAAGTTTTATAGCATTCAAAAAAAATAAAATTCACTTTTATAACATTTGTGTGAACAAATTCCCTAAATTTTTTTATGACCTACTGCATTACGGCCGCCATTTCGAAGCCACCATGTTAGATCTCAAAACAAGCCACAAAGCATGTGAAAGTTGAAGTCATTTGCTACATTTTTAATTTCGTTTCGAGTTTTTAAACCTTTTTTTTAAATTGCCAGAGGGGGGTCTGCTTGACAGAGAATGCCCCATATATATAATTTAATACCAATGTTTTACCATATGGAGTCGGATTAAATCCCAGTAACTTTCTTGAGATATTAGACATAATTGTAAATAGATGTAATCTTATATAGTCAACTTACACTTAAATTTATTTCTGCGATAATACATCTTCCTAAAATAGTCTTATAATCTTAATTAAAAAATTTTGATCTCATTTTGTCATTTACAGATACTTTATTCTTGATCTATAAGCTTCTATTAAAGCATATAGTTATCTAATACGTATTTTTGAAAATGTCAAAGAAGTTTGACTTATCAAAGATATCTTTTATATCTCGTTTGTTAAATTTTATGTATTTGACCACCAACCTGCAATCTTTATTATTTTTTTTTACTGTGCTCTGTAATCAAAAATAAAATTTGTTCAACATTGCATTTTTTCATGCGTCTATTATCAGACTACATATAATCAAATGTAATAGGTAAATTGTAAATATATTTCTTAATTTTGATACTGATACAATCAGAACATTCATGAATCCTCCAAAAACAGAAAATTTAACGAATAATGGAGGTATTCTTTGCCCTTATAATATAAGGCTTTGGCTGTGAAAATGGCTTTGGTTGGAACTCTTAAAAGACTTTACATAGCTGCCTCTCTCCTAAAAGTGCATTTATACCATCGCAGGCATTTTTTCCATGAGCAGTCACATGGCAGTGCCATTCAACCTTGATACCAAAGTCCTCTTTATGATTCATTAAATTCACCACTCACAAAGCGGTTTTTGAAGTGCTGCTTAGCTCCGTCACTAGAATATTTTATCAAACTAATATTTTTGGATTTTTCTTTTGAATAATCGATAAGAATCAACTGGATTGTGTAAGCTACAGCTGCATCGTGCTTTAAACTTTCAGACAACAAAACGAGGCTTTCATATGTCTCGATACGTTATTTAAATATTACCAATAAAAAAGTTGATGACAGCTAACTTACATTTATTTTGTCCTCCAATGGTAAAAATATACCCACACAAAATATTGTACATCTAAAACATAATAACCAAAAGAATATCTTATTTAAAATTATTTTATATAACACAGAAAATTTTGACTAAGTAGCTACTAAGAGACGAGTATATAACGTACGACATGGAGTTTCTCCTCTTATTTGGAATAATGGAATTATAGGTAAATCTAGTAAATTTCATACATTCTGAAACCTACGGATTTTTTTTAACGGGAGCTTCAGAGAAAAAATATCACAAACGAATTAACTTAAAAATTGTATGCAAAATATACTATTTTATCATGTCGAAATTGCAAAATTTTAAAGCGAAGAATCGTATGGTACGTTGTCACTTCCCGGTATGGGGACCAAAATAAAAAATTTTTGGCTGCGGTCACGGCGCGCAGTGTGTCAGAAAACACTTTTTAGGGACAAAAATCAGCCTCGCCCATACATTTAGATCGATAGTAATGATTTTTTTTACATGCTCAGGAGATGACCAGCTTTAAGGTCTCACTGCTACTTTTTTAATATCTTAAGACATAACCTACCAAAAAATTATTTTACTCAAGAATAATTAAATGAATAAAAAAAAAAAAGGAATAAAATATACATTTTGTTTAGATTTAACGAATAACGCATATATTTTCACGTGAATAATCAACACATATTCATTTCAAAATGATATGATGAAGGATTTGGAGGCACATAACCTAACTTCTCTCTAGAACTGATATATATTGACTGAAATCAGCCCTGCCCACAATTTTGGATCGACTATAATGATTTTTTTTTAAATACATAGGAGATGACTAGCTTTAAGGTCTCATAACCAATTTTTTGATATTTGGAGACATAGCCCACAAAAAAAACTGTTTACTTAAGAATAATGAAATAAATGATAAAAAAAGAGAAAAAATGTTTATTTTGATTTAATTAAAAAAATTATGTATATATTTTCACGTGAATAATTAATACATATAAATTTCAAAAAATTATGATGAAGGATTTGAAGACACACAACCTAACTAATCTCTAGAACTGATATATATTGATCGAAATCAGCCTCACCCACAAATTTAAATTGATTTTATAGATTTTTTTTTTTAATACTTAGAAGATGTCTAGCGTTGATATTTTACTGCCACTTTTTTGATATCTGAAGATACAACCTACAAAAAAAACAATACCACAAAATTCTCAGTTTACCAATAAAAAAAATACATATTTCTTATGTATTTTAAGGTTCTGAATCAATATCTGGGATCAGAATTGCTCCAGCAGTCAGAATTTTTACCTAACCTTAAAAAACACTAAAAATGATCATAAAAATCAGAAATTGCAGGCTCTCAATGCAAAGTAACATACTACGAGAATTTTAAAATTTACATCAACATTTTCTTTAATAGAAGTATCCTAATAAATATTTAAGTGACATGTGTCATGGTAAAAAATGTCTAACCTCAAAAAACTAAACAATCTTTACCGAAAAGAAAAAAGGTCATAAGATTGATTTGTAATTGTAAATTGAACGGTCTTAGGGGTAATTTCCTACGTATTTTAGAGTTTTTAATAAGAATCCTGATTTTAAATTGCATCATTTTTTGCTGTTTTTACTTGTATTCGAATATGTATTATAGTAGTTGACGATACACAAATCACCGTTCAAATGATATATTTATCAAGATCTTCGAGTGGACTTTTTTTTGGTTCGTCGGTAAGACTATCTGCTATATGTCAATAAGAAACTTGAAATTTATTTTATTAGCGTGGTATCAGTTAAAATTATGGTTCTTGATAGAAGAAACCTTTTTTTTACTTAACTGAATGATCAAAATTTTCTATTTGTCTACTTTTTTTCTTTATGTAATATTTATAAAATACAAAAAAAAATTTTAAAACATCAAGTATATAGAAAAAAAATTTTAATTTATTAACAACCATATACCTAAACTGATACCAAGCCAGTAAAATAAAATATAACTTTACAAACTATTCTATATTTTTTACGTTAATGGGAGAGTTGTGCACGTGATGAATACTTCTTCGAAAGAGAAAGGCCATAATATACGTCTTATTGATATTACTTGCCTGCTTTCAATAACCTGAATACAGTATTAAAGTGAGCATATTGTAAGTCAACACACTTAATTTTGATACTTTGGCCTTAAAGTAAGTTGAATTCTTGTAGTATAATAAACTGTTTCTCTCTATAGGATGCAACTATGGTGAAAAAATGCGAGTGGGTCTCGGGACCCGCAAAAGAAGCAAAGCTGCTTACTCTGTTATTAGCAATCTCGTGCACGTAGACACGTATACTGTACTCGCTACTGTATGATATCAGTGGTAATAAAAGAACGGACTGTGTCATGAAAGACACACAGTAGAAGGGACAGCTTCGAAGATAGTTGGAATACGTATATAATAAAAAAAGAGCGAGAGTTTTTCGGTGAAAAAGAGAGGTATTATGAATCGTTAATGTATTGACATGTATCAGAATTATATCGCCAGACCTAAGAGCTACTAAAGAAATTTCTCTTTCAATAATTTTAGAACATGTACAAAGATTTTCATGTAATATTTAGTCCTTATAACATACATTTGTAGAGCAATTATTTGAAGTCAAAGTTATTTTCATACTTAAATTATTTGTCAGGTTATGTCTTAACAAGGAAACGAAAAAGTTATTCTGCGTATTTGTAAAAATTTGTAAACATGCTATAATTTTTCCGACAATTTTTCACACTGATTTTATAAAAAAATATTAAAAACACTAAAAATTATGGTTATTTTTTTTCATATCTCAATACCTCTCTATTTGTGCCCTGCGATATTTTTTTACCCTTTAGTAAACCCATAAAAATTGTTATTTTTGGTCTATCTCGCTTCTTCTTCAAGATATGTCCAATTATTTAATATTTTGAGGTTATGTGTACGCATGATCATGGAAAATAATTTCCGGATTTTTCTAAGTGTTTGCTCAACATATTATAATTTTTTCCAAAATTTTTTTCTTTTATTTGATGAATATACATCCAAAACACTAAAATTTGTGGCGATGTATTCCCATATTTCAACGACTTTCTATTTGTGGACAGCAACGTTTTTTTCTCTTTAGAAAACCTGTAAAAATCGTTATTTTTGTCTATCCTGCTTCCTTTTAAGATATGGCATATCATTTAATATTTCTAGGTTATGTGTACGCATGGTTGTATGGTCATGGAAAATCATTTTTGCATTTTTGTAATTGTTTGCTGAATATGATATAATTTTTTCCAACGTTTTACCCTTCCATTTAAAAAAGATACATTGAAAACACTACAATTTGAGGTTACGTATCGCATAGCTCAACAAAGAAACGACATTCAATGTAAATTATTTACCGTTCTCTCTTTTACAGTTATATGGTTTACACTACAATAATTGATCCTGCTCTGTGCTTAGTTAAATTGCCTCTGCATGCTTGCGTTTAACCTTTCTGATATCATATTGTAAAAAGAGACATTTATGTTACCGACACTTGTAGCGGGGCGGGGAAATACAAATCATACTAAGGTAGTATACTTCCTTACATATATACAAGTATGTACGGGGGAGTCCCCCGGGAAAAGGGAGACCACGTGACCATGTCGCGAAATTGTGTCAGTTTTTAGAAAATCCCTCCTTAAGCCGAGATCCCGGACGTCCCGCAAAAGGCTTTGCTTCAAAAATAAAGCATATAATATTGTGATTATGCGCGTTATAATTTGTGAGCGATTTGTGATTATTTTTTAACTTTTTTAAAATTTATTGCGTACTTTTAAAAAAACACTATTTTTCCAGATTATGACACCTCACCTTTTAGTGTATACATGAATAAACTAATTATTGTTGCGAATGTGCAAGTTAACCTGAATACTGTATTCATTAAGTGAGCATTTTGTAAGTCTACACAATTAATTTTTATGCTTTGATCTTGGAGTAAGTTGAGTTCTTACAGTATAATAAACTTTTTCTCTTTATAGAATGCAACTGCTGTAAAAAATAAAATGAGAATATTGTGATGAATAGATTTGGTTTTTTGAAAACTTTTGAGTAATCAGAAGCAAGATTGAAACAGTAATAGTAGATTATGTACGAGTTTGGAAAGGCTTAGATTTGCGGACCGAGTAGTTTGCGGCCCGAGCCGAAGGCGAAGGACGTAACGAGGTCCGTAAAAAAGTCTTTACGATCGAGCGGCGAAGGTGCTATTTTGCGGTTAGAAGGTGGAAATAGTACATTTCCTACCTAGGGCAGAAAATACGACTACCACGCCCGAAGGGCGGGGTTGTTATATATTTATGCCCGAGGTGGGGACAACATTTTTTGTACCGAGGGAAGAAAATGCAGTTTTCTGCCCGTGGCGCATTTTCGGCCCGCTAATCACTTTTGGCCCTAGGGCAGAAAGAAATTTTTGGCCCCCGGGGCCGAAAGTGATTAGGAGGGCCAAAAATGCGTCCCGAGGGCAGAAAGGCTCTGCCGCACTTTCTGCCCTAGGTAAGAATAGTAGATTGCGTACAAGTTTAGAAAGGCTTAGATATGCGGACCGAGTAGTTTGAGGCCCGAGCCGAAGGCGAGGGGCGTAACGAGGTCCGTAAATAGTAGATTACGGACGCGTTCGCAAAGGCTTGTATTTACGTTCGCAAAGGCTTGTATTTACGAACCGAGAGGTTTACGGCACGAGCCGAAGGCGAGGGCCGTTACGAGGTTCGTAAAGAAGCCTTTTTGAACGAGTCACATATACTATTTTTTTGCCTGAGAACCTAAAGTCAAGCGGTGAAGGTGCTATTTTGAGGTTAGAAGGCAAAAAAAGCCTTAACGATCGAGTTGCGGAATCTATTTTTCCACCTAAGAGACAAAATCAAGCGGCGAAGGTGCTATTTTTAGGTTAGAAGGTGGAAAAATAATATTATTATAAGATGGTACATAATATAAAGATAAAAATTCATTTATCTGGGAAACTATTTAAAGCAGCACTTCAAACACTCAAGATGGTAAAATAGAATCGTTGTTAAGCACAATCAAGTCCCTTCAATCTTTTTCAGATGAGCAAATTCAAGAAGTAAAAAAAAATTACTCAATCGTTTGTTCCCCATTACAATGAGTATTGGTCGAAAGTATCCTGAACGAGAAATAAATTTAAGAGTCAATACGATAAATTATTGAAAGCGAATTTGTAGTAGAGTTGTCTAATAGTGAGCGAAATACAGTACAAAACAGTTCTGAGAATTAATCACCAGCGAATCGAGGTCGACCACGCAAGTCATTTTTAGAAAGCAGTGTAAAGAAAAAAAAAGGCGTATGGAAGACTTTGCATTAAATCATACAAAAGAAGAGCATTCTGGTGCGCTTACAATTATAAAGTCTATGAACGATAGCTCTTCTTCCAAAGATAATAATAAGATACATAATTCTGATATTATTAATAATGTTTTAGCTATGTACGTAGACTTAGAGCTGAGTGCTGAAAAGTATAAAAAAATGAGGATACACAATAGAATTATGAATAATTGCACTTACTCGTCTTATTATAATATCGTTAAAATGAAAACTGCGCTTTATCCAGATCATGTGTAGGTGTCAGAGTTAGGAGCAAGCGTTCATTTTATTTCTCTCCTGGAGCACACAATTAGACGCGTTCTAATGACAATGAATGAACATGAGGTTACATCGTTACAAAGCAAAAAATTAGTTTTAATAGGCAAATGGCGAATGGACGGTGCATCTGGGCAACAAACCACACGACAAAAATGGTCTAACAAGACGGCAAGGGTCCAGGCCTACACGGGATAACTCTACACAATAACTCTACACCTATATCTTACATGGTTCCACTCTAATATATATAGTTATAATTATGTG
>JAPYYV010009277.1:0-16580 GCA_030522625.1 Copidosoma aretas | reverse complement strand
TCGATATTTTATTTATTGCTTGATAGTTAATTAATATATTTTCGTCTTATACGTAGGGTTACTTGGTTCAAGTCGCTTGGAGTGCTGGATCATTGGGATATAGATTATTTATTTATGAATAAATAATTTATTGATAATTTACTTATTGTTTGATAGTTAATCAATATATGTACCTCCCATACGTAGGGTTATTCGGTTACAGTCGCTTAAAGTACTGGGTCGTTGGGATTTAGGTTATTTATTTATTAATAAATAATTTATTGAAAATCTATTGATTCTTTGATAGTTAATTAATATATGTACCTCCCATACGTAGGCTTATTCGGTTAAAGTCGCTTGGAGTACTGGGTCATTGGGATTAATGGCCTAGCATTAAGTTATTGAGTTATGGTATATTTAGATTTGCCGCTGGCGCCTGTTTTCTCTGGCCGGTAATGTGACGGTCAAGTATTCAGTTTTATGCCGCAGTCCAGAGGGCACTGGGTATATATGTATACATGTGCGTAATCATAGGCTGAATAATTCATCATAAACAATATCGAAACTGAACTAAGATTATTCCTAATGTAAAATGCTATTTGAAATTCGCACATAAGGAGGAAACGATGCATTATTGCACATTTGTTGTTCACGGTCTCATTTAAATGTGTCGACTAAAATAATATTTATTTCAACGCCCGAACCACAGGAACGAAATCGGACCAAAAGTAACTAGCGAAAAGTTACTAGACTTTTTCACTAAATAATTAAATTTATTATTCATCCAGGTTTTGCATTCTATTCGATTTACTAATGCATTTCTGAAATCCGCAAGTGAGGAGAAATCGAATAGTACCCGGCCAAATGACTTTTAATATAATTTAGCCCTTGTAAAAAAAGGTTTTTGATGCCAGTGCCGCGCCCAATAGTGGATTTTACTTTTGCAAATATCTCGCAAACTATGTATCCGCAAATGAAAATACGGATGGAGGATGAATCCGCATGTGAGGAGGAATCGTTTGAGCCTTGGTTGGTCTAAAAATATTTATTTTTCATATTCACGGGCGCCAGCTTCACAAGTCTATTTGGAGGAGATCGTAGAAGCCTCTAGTGGGCAAGTGAGCGATGAGAATGTCTGAGTTGGAGATGTGTCCACCTTTTAATTGTACTTTTATTTCGTATAGTGCCTTTTTGTACTGTTTTTCTTATTTTCCTATTATTGTCATTCACATTTTTTTCCAGCAGCAACGTGGTTTTATTGTATGTTCTCACTTTTTTTCCAGGGATCAAGTGTAAATTTAAAATTGATTGATTTTGTGGGTGATTTTAATTATCTTGATTTAAGATTTTGATGGAGGCTAGCAAAAATTAAGAGACAAAGGGGAATCCTTGTCGCCTTAAGGAAGGGCCCTACCTGATTCAAGTATAATAGTGCGGTAAGCCGAAACAGAATTCCTTGTTACCATGACACCGCAGTCGATAAGGTAACTTTCCATCTCGCTGTTACTTTTCTTCTCGTCGGTGACCAGTGTGACCGCCCACTACACTTAGGCTACACCCCTCAACTGTCAAGCGGCCTCTGATTGGCTCCTTACTAACTATTTTCAATTGATAATATCTTTTTAATCTAACAAGTTATCAAAAAAATTTAGTGTACTTATTTGATCTGTGGGAGTTGACGAATGGGGCTATATGGTTTTCCCCAATCTATTTCGATACACCCTGTATATATATATATATATATATATATATATATATATTTTTCTGACTCTGAATATCGCTAAGATCACATAATCTATTAATTTTTCGTTATTTGTTGCATTTAATATTTCTGCAAAGCATATGCAAAATATAAATAGTTAGTTATTACGTTATGTACAATACAATGAAATCCAAAAAGATTTTTAAACTAGTTTGATATACTGATTAACTACATCGCATGAATCTCATCAACATTTGTCAACAATTCTCTGACATATCAAGATTTCGAGTAAATATACTATAAATTGACCCACGGATTCGCTTTAGGGATTTCATTGATTCCAAGGAGATTCTAGATGATGATGTCCCGGCTCCTCGAAACACAAACAGTGTCGCGATTACGGCAAGTAGAATTAGGAAAAACGGTGGAAATAATTCAGGACAAATAATGGTAGAAAAAAAAGGTATATTTACTAGTAAGAAATATACCCCTGAATTTCCTCCCATTTTAAATAAACAGGACATTGTAAAAAAGTCTATTTTATGTAAAAAAATGATGATAATGAAGGTTTTTTTCAAATAACTGAAAGGCTGTAATTTATTTATTATTTTTAGAATTGCTGTTATGTAGGTAATTTAAAACCTGTTGATTTAAGTCCAGGTTGATTGAATTTCGTCAATTATTTATTTGAATATTCGCAAAAAACCGTCGAAATTTCGTAAAATTTCAATTATCTTTTACTTTAAAAAAAAATGTTACAGTCTTGAAAGTTTGATAAAAGATGCAAATCATTAACATTAACTTACAAAAAAAATTTTATTAAAAAATGTTCATTAGTTCTCGAGATATTCTATTTGTTCGTTAAAATAGTCTCAAATGTTTAATAAAAAATTGACCTAATAAATTTATCAAAAATAGTTTAATCAGGGCTCATTTTTTTCATCACGACGTCAGTTTTACAAATATGTTATGGGCGTACCGATATTAAATTTTTACCCTTAAAATATCGCTAACAACATTGCTACTTTTTCGGACACCGTTTTTTGTCAACTACTTTGCAATCAACAAATGCATCTGTTTGTATCTTTCATATTTTAGTTGCTGGTATTTTTATACAAATTTAAAAAAGCAATTGTTGCTCTAGGTCATTTACAACCTAAGATAATTTTTAACTGTTTAATGTGCCAATTGTTTATTTTTAACTATTATTGGCCGAAATTTAAACTGTTTGTTAAACAGATCTTATATTTTGTGAACTTATCAAGACCTACTGGAAATGCGCACTTCTTGTGGTCTAAACATAATTTTAAACAATTAGTGAATTCAAAGCGTCTTTAATTTTTTTGGCTGAAGGAACAGATAATTTTTTGATCAAACGAGTTTCAAATCGAAGCAGCGAGAAAAATTCGTCGCATCTCCGTTATTTTTCAGTCGATTCAGATGTTTGTTTTTTTTATATGGGGCAGCGCGCAAAAACAATAACATTGGGCACATTTACAAATTGAAGATGATGAAAAAAAAAAATTGATATTAACGATATAATTTTTTTTCTTTACAAAATTCGTTATTTCCTGAGTTATGCAACTTATAATATACTCATTAATTTCTACATATTTACTATGTTGTGCTATGAAAAACGTGCTTGAATGTTGTCCGTTGACTGCTCTAACTGATTTGAATTTCCCCACAACCATCAAATTATGAAGAAAGAGAGAAAGACACGAGAACGACTCTCCGTAGTCGAGTTGGCGCCGTTTTTCGCTTCGCCAGTATGTATTTATTGAGGTTACTTTGTACAGAACGCCATGAATGTTAAAACGTTATTTTTGCGTAGTTGTTCTTGCATACATTTAAACGAGTCCCCTTATTTTACTACTCGCAATTGCGTGTTTGAATCGCTCTTCTAGACAGTGGATCTGCATCAGCATCGTAAGTACAGTTTGATTTGCAAGCGTAGATAAACATTATGAAACACATCGTATCATACATTACATGTCATCAGTATATCGTTGTATTGTTAGACATTTATTTATAACTGAACCTGTTACAAACATGCATTTATAAATGAAACTGTTTCAAATATGCATTTATAACTGAAACTGTTTCACATTCTACACGAAGACATTTAAAATACATATGTATTACACACACAAGGGGCATCACTACAAGCTTTTAATTTCGAACGGGCTTATATGTATAGTTATACAATGGACTCGGGTCAAGCTGCCTCGTCAGATGTACCTAATAAAATGGACATATGCATCATTTGTGGGGAGATCAACAATGCAAATTCCTATACTGTGTCAGCAAAGGGATGTGCAAAACTAACGTGACAATAAATTTATTAAAATTAATAGTCTTGTCAAATTTAGAGTTCATAAGACTTGCACAGCTCATTATAACGACACTCGGCGTATTGATAGAGCAAAAAATAATAAATCTCGCCGTTTTTTAGAAATGAAAGACCACTTGCATCCAGCACGAGAGTTTGATTTTGAATGGAACTGTTTATTTTGTGGACTCCCTGGCAATTTTTCAAAAGCAGAGAGAAGAGCGGTTACATGGAAACAAAGAATCGATAATATAATCGATGGAATCAACTCAAATATTTTAACTAAAAATAACCGTATCAATCTTGTAAGGTTGTTGGATCTGTTGGAAACAGATAATTTTGAAAATAAAAATATTTGGTATCATAAAAATTGCATGACATCATTATACAGCTTCCGCGCTTATGACAGTTCTGACAGGCCTGTTACAGAAAACGTGTCTGATGTGATGAAGCACAGTGTCAAAACTATTACTGATTCTGCGGATTGTCAATTTTTACTAAATGAAATTTTAAGTACATATAATGGCGAAATTTCTACAATAAAGCAGCTGACAGCAAACATTCAAAAACATTTTCGGGATCTGATTATAATTATTAATAAGAACACTGATCGACTAATCTTATTCGTTGATTCTGTTGAGTCTATTTTAGATGAAAACTTCTATACTAACAGACGTGATAATCTGGAAGCCGAAAAATTGCGGCTGTGCGAGACGGTCGGTCACATTATATTAAATGATATACGCTAACATCACTATAATACAAGCCAGTATAAAGATTTCTCATGCTTTATAAATTCTGCGTCAGAGCACATACCACCTACGTTAAAAACCTTATTAGATTTAATCATCAAAACCCATAAAAAGGCAAAAAAACTGAGTGTCGATAAGTGGGAGAACCTAGTAATAACTATTGGTCACATTATTATATCTACCATGCGGCAGCGAACATTCATCTCTGAAGTTTTGCTTGGGTTAACGACGTATATTCATCGAAAGCATGCCTCACAAGAACTTATCGATACTTTGTCACATTTGGGACTATGCTCTTCGTACAATGAAACCCAACTTTTACAAGCCAGTATGATGAAAGACCCTTCAAGCATTGAAATTTCTGGTAATTATTTTATACAGTCCATCAGAAGAGCAGATGAGATCGATACGATATCTGAATGTATAGAGATGTGCATTGCACAAAACATTAAAGCAGATAGTATTGATAAAAACGACGGTTACAGTAAGGATGTTGAGCAAATCAGAAAAAAATCTAGGTTACATTAATGTAAATTACCGTACCATTTGAATTTTTAATCATATTCAACTGTAGAATTATTTTATGTACTTTTTTTTATAATAAACAGCTTACAAAACACCTATTTAAACTCTTAAACTATTGCCAAATGTAAGTACACACTATTATTTCTTGATGAAACAAAAATAAAAAGTTTTCGTGAAGAAATAAAATTAAATTGTTTATAACAATTTTTCGTTTATCAACTTAAAGTTGTAAATTTTCCCAATGTTATTATTTTTGCGCGCTACCCCATATTAAAAAAACAAACATCTGAATCGGCTGGAAAATAACAGAGCTACGACGAATTTTTCTCGCTGTTTCGATTTAAAACTCGTTTGATCAAAACATTATCTGTTCCTTCAGCCAAAAAAAATCAAGACGCTTTGAATTCATTAGTTACTTAAAATTATGTTTAGACCGCAAGAAGTGCGCATTTCTAGTAGGTCTTAATAAATTCACAAAATATAAGATCTGTATAACAAACAGTTTAAATTTCGGCCATAAATAGTTATAAAGAAACAATTGGCGCATCAAACAAATAAAAAAATTATCTTTGGTTGTAAATGACCTAGAGCAAAAATTTTTCTTTTTAAACTTTTCTAAAAATACCAGCAACTAAGATATGAAAGATTCATACAGATGCGTTTGTTGATTGCAAAGTTATTGACAAAAACGGTGTCCAAAAAAGTAGCAATGTTGTTACGACATTTTAAAGGTCAAAATTTAATAATATCGGTACGCCTAGAGCATATTCTTAAAATTGACGTCGTGATGAAAAAAATGAGCCCTGATTGAACTATATTTAATAACATTAATAGGTCAGTTATCTATTAAACATTTAAGACTGTTTTAATAAACAAATAGAATACCTCGAGAACTAATAAATATTTTTTAACAAAATTTTTTTTGTAAGTTAAGGTGAATAAGATGCATATTTCACCAAAATTTTAAGACTTTAACACTTTTTTTTCAGAGTAAAAAATAATTGAAATTTTTCGAACTTTCGACGGTTTTTTGCGATTATTTAAATAAATAATTGACGAAATTCAATGAACCTAGACTTAAATTAACAGGTTGTAAATTACCTATATAACAGCAATTCCCAAAATAATAAATAAATCACAGCCTTTCAGTGATATAAAAAAAATCTCTATTTTCACCATTTTTTCACATAAAATCAACTTTTTGACAATGTTCTGTTCAACAAAAATAGGAGGAAATTTAGGGGTATATTCCTTACCAGAAAATATACCTTCTTTTTCCTACCATTATCTGTCCTGAATTATTTCAATATTCCTGGTCTTATTTTCTAATTCTACTGGCCTAATGAGCTAACTACAATGTTTAATACTCGCCATACTTTTAAGCAGGGAACCCCCAACTGAACGTTGCAAACTACGTTCAGATTTGACTCTGAATTCTAACTGAACTGCCGTCGGCAGGGTCTGGCCGTACTTGACTGTTAGTTTTTTTATGTGCTTCTAACGCATAATGTATACGTGACTTATGTATGTACTTAAATGCTTTTTTATAAGCACATATATGTGTATACACAAACGTAAAGGAAGACATCACTTAATATTTATCTTATACGTGCATATACATACGAAACACACAATATTATATATGGATTTAAAGAAAAAAAATAACAAATCTTAAAAGAAAAGCGGACAAAAAGCAGTGAAAATCTAAAAATTTTTTTAAGAGCGCAGTATTGAAACGGACGAACTTCTCTTATAGATACAACGTAACCTTAATTTTCTCCATTTTGGGTCTGTTTTGAAAAAAATTGGGTGAACAAATTTAAAAAAAACAGCATGTTAAGCATGTTAATATTAGTGTGCACATATTATTTTGTAATGATAAGATAACAACATTATTTTTAGGAAAAAGAAAGACACTGTATCTCAAAGGAAGAGCTTCATGAACCAAAAATTACTATTTTTACGGATTGACAAAGGCAAAGTTAAATATCAAGGCAAACAGGAAAGATTATGGTTGACTTAATAGCCTTACAAGCATTTTTCATATTTTAGATGTATGATGATGAAATTGGAGTGAGAAAATTAAAAAAAATTCTCTGTTGACAACAATGAAAAACTATGGTTATTCTTTCGATTTTTTACGCTTACATTGTAAAAAAAGAATATTTGCATATTTCCAGGCTCCAAACTTTTACTAACTTTTTCTTGATTTAGAATCCAAGCTGACACTCATCGATTGTCCTATCTCAAAAAAGAGTTATTGAGCTTACGCTGTCGTCCAGAATAATTTTTCAAAATTTATAATTTCCTCTTTTACCGGGATCTATGTTAAAATGTTTGTCTTATTATCAAAATTTCATTGACTATTTTAAAAAGACATTGATTTTTAACCAATTTTTGACAGTGTAGTTAGATAAAAAGTTTTCTCTCGCATTACTCAGTATGAGAAGCTCAAGTTTTACAAAAATTTTACTTACTTTTTTTTTTGTTGGCCGGGAGAATACCTAAACTAAACTTGTAAAAAAATTTTATAGTAATAAAACTAATACCTAATACTTTATACATCTCTTTAATAAATTGTTTTCTATATTTTATAGTATCATCTACCCGGATGATCAAGAAAATAGTTGATGATATTATTAAAAACGTGAAAACTCATCAAAACAGCCGAGATTTCGGCGTATGGTAGTGTACACATTACTTCAATTCCGAACCTTTTTTCTATTTGGTATCATTAGTCAATTATAAATTTAATCAAATAACTTAAACATCTTTAAGTATTTGTCCTGTGAGACAAGTCCTATGCTTAGAAAATATCATTTGCAATGCTGAATTTTATGAAACTACTCTAGTTTCATACTTTCACTCTTTCACTTGCATTATGTTCTTGTTACACGTACTACTTATACAATTCCTATGTAAAAGGATTTGAACCGAGAAGGGTAATCCGACATTTTGTGCACGCCGCGATACTGGATTTGCAATGACGTAACATAGCTTATTGCATTGTACTTATTTGATACCAATTTCGGTGGGTTTGTATGGAAAAAAACTGACATCTTGTTTTGGCCGCCATATTGTTTTTTTTAATGGCATTACAGAGTTTACTGTATTCTACTTATGATACACTTTTATTTATTGTCCATATACCGGCTTGTACACCCGTGTACGAACGAAATCGAGATATTTAAAAGTGGTGTTTTATGAAAAATATTGCGACTCTTCTTTTATATGTAGTCTGGATCCGATTCATTACCTTCTTTAGGACGAAAATTGCGTACTAAGTGCCGATATGTCTGTTCCGAACCATATCCAAAACTCAATTTCGCTCGCAAACGATCATCTTACGGAAAATCAAAGCTATTTGGCCAAATGACCGCATATACATCGTAAATTATGGACATTGCGGATTACATTACTACAGCATTCGCTACTATTATCCTTCAACACATACGAGTTTCCACTGCAAACATTTTATGCAGAGATTTGCACTGAAAACGTCGTTTGAACACTTATTGCTTAAAAATCCCTCTATTTAGCTAAGCAGTTCGACCTAGTAAACATTTTTTTAAGTACAGATATACAGTGAACAAAATAAAGGTCTCAGCGCTCTCTAATGACTTGATCTTTTGCAAAGCGAGTCGTTCGGTTTTGGGTAAGTCGAACGTACAAAATTTTTGGTCATTTACAAACGCAAGTAAAACCACTACTAGGTGTACTTTGCAGGTTTTAAAAATGTGCTCTTTTATGCTATTTGTTGGTGCAAGCGCAAAAGTCTGTACGTTTCGTCTACGAGCTATAAGAGCAACTCCAAAGCTCGAAATGTCTGTTCCAAATTTGTCATTTACGACCCTACCAGAGTCATACTCCGTCAATATTTCCATTTAAGGCAATGATAGTCACCAAATTTTTTTTCCAGCATTGTGGGGCAAAAATATATATCGATATATGGTAGTGTCACCTTCAATGCCTGTATCAAAGTGATATTGTATGTTTCATAATCCTAAATAGGCTTAAATGAAAGCCGAAATAAAGATCAATTAATGAAAAATAGTTTGTTGAATTCCTTGCATCAGTTCAAAAGATGCAGTGGTTTCAAGCAAACTTACGAATTTTCCTTAAATATTCACAAAATTTTATTTTCAACTGTTTGATGCTCTCCTTAAAATCGCTGTAACTTTCGATCAAAGGCACTAAATTAATCAAATTCTTTTTTACTTGTATAGGCTGGACTCCAGCGTTCGTTCAAGCCGGGTTATTACACTTTAATTGTACAAACAAGTGTTACATAAAAATGATAACATTTGTATCTATTATCCTTGAATGTACATTGTTAATATCCGTGATGTACGTGAAACTACTAGTCCAAAATTAAAGTTAAATAGTTGCTGGTGAACATGGCATCATCAACAGATGTAAGTAATTATTTGTTTACTTATGTTAATACGTAACGTCAATGACTAGCTCCGAATTTTATATGTTTGGAAGTCTAGAAAACTGCAAGGTTGAAGTGTTATAAATGTGGAAAAGAGATACTGGAAAATGTGCTTTTCCTTCATAATCGTCTTGCCATGTATCGGGAAATAGAAGTGGATGGACTGTATATTCATCCTAGTTGTAAGTATTTTGCTGATACTTATAAACTTTTAAAAGCGCAAATAAGTTAAGCAAACCTTTTACTTATAGCTGAACGTAATTTATTGGCAAAGTACTTCCCACGATTATGTACTCTATAGTCACTTTGACTTACAAAAATTATGTCCATGGATATAAAAATCCTCTGCATCAAAGTTTCCTAGCATCTAAATCTCCTTATAGAGGTTCTCACGCACTTCCTACAGTAAAGAAGCAAGTTAAACGATCATGGTCAGTGCCATCACGTTCATCTTTCTCTTTATGTGAACGATGCTCGTGTCTTCAAAAACTCGAAAATCTTCTTAGAGATGGTAAATGGAAACTTACGTAAGTAGAAATACGAGCATGTGAGAGCGACAAAACGTAATCATTAGTCTAGTCCGCAAAAGATGGCGTTGGGTCACTATAGCGATACACCGGTTTTCCAGATTAAATCTAATGATAATTGATAGGTGGAAAAATCGAATGGTCATTAAAAAAAAATGATGGAATGTTCTGCAGACTGGTGTTTTGGGAAATGTTTTGGAAAACTAGAGATTACTGAACTGTTTATAAAAATAGATTGGGTTTTAGCAGAAATTCTACTAAAAGTTTAGCAGGAACCTCAGTGGGTTTTTTGAGAAAGCAATTAGAGTCTAATGTTAAAGGGCGTTTATGTCTGTTGAAAAAGTTTGTTAGTTTATTGAGAAGAGATGTTCTGTATTTTTGATAAATGGGGTGGGACCATAGCACGTGATGGATGTCTTGGGAGACTTGTCCGCAGGGGCATGCCGGCGAGGATATGTAGTTCTTTCTGTGAAGACTAGCTGCTAGTGAGTAATGTTTTAAGCGGAGTCGATTAATAATAACTATATTTTTTCTTCTGAATTTGAAATTTTGAAACCATGGCTTAGTTTAGGATTTATCGTAGAAGTTAGTAAAGTAGTAAGTGCCTTTGTATGTGGATTGGGTGATAATTTGGTCGCAGAATCGCGATTTTGATTGGAGATTGATTTGGTCAAAAAATTCTGAGAAGTGTAGGAATATAATACAGAGAGTTCCACTCTCGATGGCCTCTTTTGCATATAGGTCTGCTAGCTCGTTATTTGCGATGCTTGAGTGCGAAGGAATCAAAATTAGGTGGATGCTTATGCCTTAGGAAGATACATTATATAAAAGTGAACGGATCTCTAAGATGAAGTGAGATGTATTTTTGTGTTTTATTGGTGACAAACTTCTAATAGCTTCCAGGACACTCTTGGAATCAGAGAACATATAAGCGTTTTTGTGCGAGGAGTTATTGATAAAATTAATTGCCATGAGAATGGCTAGGGCTTCTGCTGTAAATATAGAGGCTTTTGTTGTTATTTATACATTTGATAAAGGGATAGCGAAGGGATGAATAGAGCAATGCCTATTAAGTTACTATCAGGCTTTTTGAAAGCATCTGTATACATGCAGAAATAATCGTCACTAATCTTTGATTGGAGTAGATCGTCAAAAGTGCGAGGTGGATCTGACGAGTTCTTGATTTGAAGTCCAGTCGTTAAATCTACATTAGGTTGGAAGGTGGTTGAGAGATAGTTGTATTAATAGGGAAGAGGTATATTGTTAGTTTGGATATTAGAGTATGTTATGTGAGAGATGTATCTGGAGGAAGTTATACGGTGAGATTTGTTTAGCTGGTGAGTTCTGTGTTGCTGGTTTATAAGATGATTAATTTTGTTAATTTTCTCAAAAAAAGCGAGTTTTTGTTGATAATAAGTTTTATAGTGAAATGGTCAGATATTTGTTCGATTCTAAGGTCAAAGAATGGAATGTTGGCCTCAGCATAAATAACGTTTAAAGTGGTAGAGTTCCTGTACCCTAAGGCTATCCTGATGCATTGGTTCTGAATTTTTTGGTTTTTGTTGAGGTGAGATCTATTCTGAGAATGGATGAGGAAAAAAGAGTATTCGAGGGTGGACCTGATTAAACTTATGTATACAGTTAAAAGGATTTGAGGGTGGCCACCCTACCATGTGCCGCATAGAGCTTTCATTATGTTAGTTAGCTTAAGGGCCTTGCCAATGATACTTTGTAAGTGATCGTTCCAGGTGAGCGATGAGTCAAAGGTGAGGCCCAAGGATTTGACCGATCTAACTAGAGAAATGTGAGTGTTATTGATACTTAGATGCGGATTCGAGTTGAAAACATTGGGATCTTGAGTAAATATGATGAATTTGGTTTTTTCAGGGGAGATATGAAGATTTAAAGATAAAAAAATGAGCATGCAAGTCTCTTAGCGCTGTTTTAAGTTTTTATGATAGCTGGAACAACATCGAGGCTGGTCGTGTGGTTGACAGTATCATCAGCATATTGAGTGAGGTGTATATCAGGGTCCAGAATGATTTGGTTGATTTCAAAGACATAAATGTTGTAGAGAAGTGGACTGAGGATGCATCCTTGTGGAACACCAGTGTTCTTAGGAAAGGGACCTTCCAGGTTGTTGGCCACTTTAAAGTACAGGTTTCTATTTGTGATAAGGTTGTGATCAAATTTTCTGGTTTTGGGAGGAATATTTAGTTTTGATAGGATGTCGTTCATAATATTTGGGTGCACATCGTCAAAGGCAGACTTGATATTGATGAAACAGCAAAAGTGATGATTGTTATTTAACATAGCAACATGGATGTCGGTAAAGGGGGCACCAAGTGCATGTTGGCATGATTTCAAACGTCGAAAACCATTCTGAGATTCTGGATTAGACGGTTCTGTTCAAGATGGTGTGTTAAGCGACAGTTTATCATTCTATCGAGAATTTTTAGGAGACAAGAGGCAAGAGAGATGGGGCGAAATTTATTATTAGAGTTTTTTGGCAGAATTATTATTAAGAAGTTTTTCCAATTTTTATGAAAAAGGCCGTTTTAAAAGAAATAGTTAAGGGTTTGGAGCAAGATCATGCGAAACGTTTCGGGGGTATTTTTTAAGATTTTAAGATCGATTTGGTCAAGGCCTGGAGAGGAGTTCTCACTCATTGCACTTATAGATAGGTTTGATTCCTCTATTGAGAATAAAGAGTCTAGAGTTGTATTGTGCGCATTTGGGTCGCTTGAATCGAAGATGGGAGATATGGGGAGAACGGAAGTGGTGAGGCTAGAGCAGTGATCATTAATAAACTTTTTAGAGTTTTTAATCACTTTCAGATCATTGTTCGAGAATATGTTACTTAAGTTATTCAACGTGTTTCTAAATCGGTTAGTAGTACTCCAAATTTTTTTAATTCCGGAGTCGTAGGACAGGGAACTTTCCACAAACATTCTGGACTTTTATGTTTTTATTTGTCTGAGTTTAGCTTTGGTTTTTTTTTAGTTTTTTTTAAGTAGTCAAGGTTTTCGCATGTAGGATTTTTTAGAAGATTTATTTCGGCTTTTGATCTATCTTTAACTAGGTTTGAACATTCATCATCTCACCATGGAGCTCTTTGTGGACGTAGTGTAAGTTTTTTACTGACAGAAATATTTTTAAGAGTTTTTAGACAGTCTATATTTTAAGGCGGGAGGTAAAGATATTGTGAGGAGTCCGAGCAGTTTAGGGAATTTTTACAGATATGTTTGATGATATCTATTCGTAAATTATTTATAAAATTATGTTGCTCTAGGGGGTTGAGAGAATCAATATGGCAAGAGTTATTCTGTAGAGTATGGTCTAGACATGCAGAGAGTAATTGCCAGTTAATGTCATTATAATTGAGTCTGTGTGAGAGAGAGAAAGGGATGGTGTGAGGTTTGAGAGTTATGGAGCTTAGAATAGGGTAGTGATCACTGCCCATTCTATTAGGATAAACCTGACAGTTGGTGAGATGGGAGATGTTAGAAGATACTAGAGTAAGGTCAAGAGGAGAGAAGTGGTAGTATTAAGTCAAGGTCTATGAGGCTGTCAAGTAAGTTTTCACCAGACTTGCAGATTTTGTGGGATCCCCATGCAGTGTGATGGCAGTTGAAGTCCCCGCCTATATGAGAGTATTTGAATTTTTTAGTGGTTTCGAATAGTTTGCTTCAGTTAGCCGTAGAAACAGTAGTGTTCGAAATGTGGTAGATTGATGCTATCAACAGCTGGTCATGAGAAGGGATGCTGTGATTGTGTATAGGGATAGAGATGGCGAGGGATTCTAAACAGTCATCCAAATTGTGAATTTTAGTGACTTTGCGGTAAGGCATGTTGTTTTTTATGAGGATGCCTAGTCCACCATGACAGTTCACTGGTCTGTCTTTGCGGATAACGTGAAAATTAGGAATCTTTAGCTGGAATTGATGGTAAAGCCATGTTTTGCATAGGGGAATTAGGTCAAACTGATCAGCAACATTTTCAGAGTATCAATTTTTTTTAAGCTTTGGGAGTTCCATTGTAAAGTTTTAAATGTGCTAAGATTCATTTTAATCTAGGTGCAGAATTAAAAGAGAGCTTATTTTTGTTATTTATTTATTTATATGCATGTATATGTACGTATATGTATATACATAAATAATATATATATATGTATATATATATATGTGTATATAAATTTGCTGTTTGGGTTTAGTTAGATATTGTATGGGTTTTTGTATTATGTGTAAATGTAACGTTAACTATTTATTTGATAAGTTTTCTTGACTATTTTTAAGAGTGTTAGCTTTTTGTTTTAGTTCATTAGCGGATATTGAGCTAGTATAATAATTCTTGGGTGGTACATGTTGCGGATTAGTATTTATGTCTGAATAATTTCTCATTTGGACCAGTATTGGAAGATGAGAGGTTTGAGGTTGTTGCTGGGAGTTCTATGGCTATCGTTCTTGGCAAAAGGCACCACAGCAGCATGGTTAAAGGGGCTCTTTTTTTGTGAGTTCGATGTTTCTAAAGTAATTGAAATAGAATATTGAGGCCTGTGCAGTTTAAAGATTCGGGAGAGAGAAGAGATGCTTGCTGTTCCTTTTAGTAAGGAGAGCCATTGGTTTCAGTTGCGGAATGTGATTAGGGTTTTGGTTAGGCTGAGTTATTGGACGCAATTAATTGAGAAAAGTAGGGACGAGAAGGGGGAGGTTGAGATAAAGAGTTTAAAATGTTTGGAGATTTGCTTTGTTATTCGTAAACCGGGGAGTGGTTGGGTAGGCTGGGATATTCAGAGAGTTTAGGCCCTTTTTTAGCTCTTTCTCTCTTATATCCTTGCGTACTTCACTTATAGACATTCTATTTTCCGTCGCAAAGCTTAAGATGTCTTGCTCCATTATTCAAGCGTTACAAGAATGGTTACTGGGGAGGTGATTCTTTCCGCGGTTGATGCAAACGGGATTGTTTTTCCTTTCTTCGTCCTTACAGTTCTCGGGGCTACGTGTTCTGAGGAGCCGCAGAAGAAGCATCTAGCCTTTGATTTGCAGAGAAGTTTTGTATAACCGTGTCTGTAACAATTTGTGCATAGCCGGACGTTGGGCATGTACTGGAAAGTAGGATAGACGACACAATACAAAAGGGCATATTGAGGTAGGACTTCACCTTCGTATGTGATGAGGACGGAAGCAGTAGAAACGTCTGTGGTGCTATTTTTAACTTGAGTAGGATCAGAGTATTCATTAGCCGATTGTCTTCGGAAGAATCTGCTTACACTGACAATTTTTAATTCAGAGACCAGTGATGACAATTCAAGGTTACGTAGGATTTTTTCGTCAGAAAGATCTGTTGGAATGCTCCTAATGACGACCTTTTTATGAACAAATGAAGACAGGATGAAAGGTCGGCAGATTTTATGAAAGGTAGGTTCAGAAGACGATTGGCAGCCAGTGTTTCTAACAACCAAGCGCTTCCGCGCCGGCGCACTGTGACTAACTAGCTTTCTCTCTCTGACAGCCCGGAGTGGGAGAGCTTCGCCACTCATTGATTCAGCCTAAGCCCCGCCCACCTCTCACAGCTCAAGTATTACCTTTTACTGATGATACTTGAAGCCTTCAACGGTCGAACGGGCTAAACGTTTTGCTTCTGCCCAACTCTAGCAGCCTATTGTTCGATTCTGGCACAGCGCAAATTTTTTTTTTTTTTTTTTTTTTCTTTTTTTTTATAATAAAAAAATTTTCTTTCAATAACCAGGTTTAGTTCTTAAAAAAAGTTTTTGTCATTAATTAGGTTCCGATCTCTTTTTATTTCTTGACCTATGATAAATGAAATAATTTTTCTGTATTCTTTAGGAATAATTTTTGTACATTTAAAAAATAAATAATTGTACAGCCATCCACAAAAAAGTACGATACTATTTCCACACCACCTTGCGGTTAGTATCTCGGCGCGTATTTTATTTTTTTTTAAATCAACATTATATCTTAATGACCAATAAATGACTAGAGAGTTAACGATATTGGACGTATTGAAAAATATTTTAATTCTATTACCCTTCAAAATTCTACTGGCTTTAATTTTTTCTTCGAGTGGTTTCCCCATTAGGCCTAGTCCACTCGTAATTATGTCGGAATCAATAAGTAAGGTTAAAAGATTAAAAAAATGATTGTTAACCTCAACAGATAATTAAGCTCTGAGTAAAAACGCAAAATCGGTGACAATCACAAAAGAGTATTTGCAAAGTGCGGAGTCGATGTGTACGGAATTATTCGTGTAGAGGCTTTCCGGACTACCAGCTAAAGCGCAAATGAGCATTTGTGGTGCATCTAATTTT
>JAPYYV010009276.1:0-12782 GCA_030522625.1 Copidosoma aretas | reverse complement strand
GGGCGTGGTGGGTCAGACTAACTGTAGAAAATCATTGAAAATCAGCATATGTTCACCTTAGTTCACCTAACTTTTAAGTATGTGAAAAAATGTGTTAGGGGTGCCGGGGGGCAAGGGGGGGCTAATAAATATCCACACGAATCAACTGTATAATATAGGAAGATATATATATATATATATTTATATATACATGTATAAATTCTAGTAGGGCGTTGCCATTCTGCTCGCTCTGCGCGCCAACCCGCATATTCCAATATTTGTATTCTTATGTCCAAATAATAAAAACAAGAATCTATTTTTGTATACATATATGAGCACGTCCGCACGGAACCAGCCATACGGCGTGCCCAGCGCGTTTTTTCAGTAGAACGCGATTTTTCAACTCGCCCACAAGCGATGGAAAAAGGTAGAAAAAATATAAAATCATAAATCGATAGATTTTGATCTGTTCTTTCCAATAGAGCTGAACGTTTTTGGATTTAACCACTTTTTCATAGAGGAAATCACGTTTGAAGTTCTAAGCCTTATTTCGGAAAAATTCTATTTTTTAATTTATTTTTCTTGCACTATTTGAAAGAGCAAGTCTTAAACTACAATACCTTAAATTTTCAAGTTAGTAGGGCAAAAGATAAAGGTCGTGTTTTACTGAAAAAACGCGCAACGTGCGCTAAGTGGATGGTTTCGCGTGAATGTGCTCATATGTGAAAATCTAACGGATTTTTTAACTCTTGAATTTTCGGCTGAAAACAAAAAAAATAACGTTTTTTAAACTTCATGATTTGCCAGTAAAAAAAGAAAAATCCCAACACCCATAATTAAAGGTGCTTTTTTTTTTTTTTTTAGTAAATAATTATCAACGACAATCCAAAAATTTTACATTTTTGTTATTTAATAATTATTACCGTATTCTTTGGCTTATTTTAGCCATAAAATGGTAATATACACTTTCCCGTAACATGGTTTATTTTTTCGTAACAAATAATGAACTTACTATAGAACACTATTTTAACATTACGTTACTCGTAATTTTGTGATTTCTTAATCTTTTATGGACTTTAACTTTGAATCAAACGCACAAATTGGAAAAAATAAAAGTACGATTAAAAAGATTTGATTAAAGCATTAATTTAAGCTCGATAAAGGCTGTCTAATTTGCTCCCCTTTGGAGCTTTGGCTATTTCAATTATTGCTAAAAATGGTAAGCTCTGTAAATTTTTTGAAAATTTCGAGTCATATAATTTTTGTTCAAACAATTTCTCTATAGAGATTGTTAGTTCTATTTTTCTAAGATGCAAGGTGTTGTACACGCCAAAAAAAGGTTACTTTGCATATAAATTAGGAGTGTGTCTCTCAAATTAAATGATTTTTGGTACGAGTTAAGTGCTATAGAACAATTTTAAATGTTGTATGCATACAAGACGTTGGGGAGTACACTTACAAATAAATATATATCTCTTTCATAACTCTTAAACCACAATCATCGCATGTAAAATTGAAAAAATTTTATTAGTTTTTTTTTTATACCGAAAATATTGTTAATGAGTAAATTCTTACGAAATCGGTAACACTCAGACATATTATTATAACTTCTTTTGGGTAACAGGTACGCTCACAGGTAAGCACTTTATAAAATCTAATTTGCTATACAACAAACCCCTCTGATTCTTATAAAATTCTAGAGATAGTTTTTTTTTTATTAAAGCATAAAGAAAAGTGCCTAGTAACACTTGCAAAGTCACTGAATTGGTACATTTCTTAGCCTTAATTGGTTGGTAACACTTATTTTTGAAGTTCAGTGGTATTACTCATATGCGTAAAAACATAGATAACCAATGCGATCTCATAGAGTTCGCTTGAAATTCGAACAAATATAGTCAATATATAAAATAAGTTGACTGCTTTATCAAATAATTGTTACTCATCTATTACTGATAATTATTCTATTTGGTATTTATAGTTAATATTGATACATATGTAATCAGTATTCTTACAGATCCACTTATAAGCCTTGTTGTTACATTTTTGAACATTTTAGAATCGATCATGGATGTAAGTTTATTGTAAGATATCATTGTGAAATTCTAAGGATGAATAGTTTAATTCTTATTTGTTGACTATTTTTACTTTTTTAATATTTAATTTCAGAGAAACGTCATAAACTTCTAACACATTTTCCTCCACAAAAAAAAGATTTGAGGAAAAAACAAACAACACCATTGGAAAGAGTAGGTCAAAATCTATCGATTCGCTTTTTTGTATTATTTTTTTAGCTTTTTCCCAGCACGTACAAGCGAGTTGAACACAGCGTGCTCAAGCGAAAATTGCGTCACGCGCACAAGGTGGTCCGATCTCGGTGGACGCGCCTATATGTATCCTGATGTGTTAGCATTTAAAGTTAACATAATATTTGTAAATTCGAATCTATTTATGTCGAGAGCCAAAATCATATGAGATGGATCGGTACTACAGATTTTATATACGAAGTAGGATTTGCTTGCGAGTCCAATTGGTTGTCTGCGCGAATTATCAGGAGGACAACGAATAATAATAAACAACCCGACACATATACAAATCTATGGTTTTTACGACGCGAGTAGAGTGGGATACTGAGCATGTTTGTATGTGCTATCAAGTGATGCCAGCGGACAAGTACCTATCCGTTTAGCCCGTTTAAAATACAGGATTGCGCTCATCAAAACGATGATAATTGCGAGACTCAAATTTTGCGTGGCTTTGGCTCTAGCGCCTTTCTATAAGAAAGCACGCGTGACGCTAAATCTGCCGATCGATAGAGTAGTTTTTTGGTCGGATTCGATGATTGTTTTGCAGTGGCTTACAAAATTCCCTCGAGCGCTCTAAGTATTCGAGGGGAACGACGTCGCAGAAATTCAAACCGTCAATGATGACGTCGAGTGGCGGCACGTAAGTGGCAAAACTCATCCATCGAAACTTAGCCCGCGAACATGGATATCATTTTCTCTGAACTACCCGGATTGCGAAAAAAACTTCGTCTTGTTTTGCAACCCATCGCATGCTCCTTATTCATGCGTTTCTCTTCGTATTTGACACTATTACATTCAATTTCGTATTGTTTGTGTCTACACCCACCACGTTTATGCCCCAGTCGTTGAATCAAAAAAGAACTCAGCAGGCCAGAAAAATTAGGAACCAAACAAAATAATTTTTTTTCAATCAAACAAGAGCGATTAAGTCAGAAAATTAGACGCATATCGGAGACCATCGTCGCTAAAAACACTGAATTAGTTGCCTTAAAATAATTTTAAGACGGACACGGTCCACTACGTGTCGCTGGCCGATTGCGCAACGCAAACATTCCCGTTCGACAAAAATGCCCCGTATTCTTACCGACATATCGACACGTTACCATTCTCATCATAACTAAAACTCACCGCTATCATTACCATACCTGTATTCAAAACACCTTATGCAATTAAAGACATCGTTACCAGTTATTAACCAAATAATCGTCCGGACGTACGTCACTTGAGCCCAATATCAACCAACGCCGCAGTGTTACAAAACGACGAAATTTTTTCGAAATAAAATATCTCTGGAACCGCTGGTCAAATCAACATAATTTTTTTTTTTTTAATAAAAGCCTAATTTATGTAAATTAAAGAAAAACTATAAAGAGATGACAAAAATTCCGTCATAACCTTAAAATTAGAGGTTTCCCCAAAATTGCTTAATTTCACGCGTTACTAGTAGTACGATCATTATCTTCAGTATAAAAGTGGATAGAAAATTAGTAGAAAATGTTGAGCATTATTAATACAAAATAGTTTTAACTCTATTGGTGTAATTTTATAATAGCAGAATCAAGTTTCCCGCCAGAAATCACTAAAATTTCATAATCTTGCTATTTGAAATAATGTTTGGATAATTTTTTATATTTTGATAACGAATAAATATCCAAATTTAATTATTTTCATTACTTGATTCTAAAAATTCTGTCCTAACCTTAAAATTGGGGGTTGTCCCCGAATAGCTTTATTTCGCGCGTTACTAATTGAAAGGCCCGTACCTTCAGCACAGTATTCGATATAAAGTTGGTGGTAAATGGTTAGCATTATTAAAAATGTATATTTTGAACTCTAATACTGTAATTTCAAAATGGTAGATTCAAGACGACTGCCAGAAATCACCGAAATTCCACAATCTTCCCATTAAAATGTTTTCAGATAATGTTTTACATGTTGATCACGAATAAAATGTCTGAATCCAAATATTTTCAGAACTTGATTATGAAAATTCCGTCCCAACCTTAAAATTAGCAGTTACCCCCGATTGCTTAATTTCTTGCGTTACTATTGGGACGATCATTACCTTAGGCACAGCATTCGATATAAAATTGGTGAAAAATGGTTGGTATTATTAATGAAAAATAGCTCTAACTATAATAAGGAAATTTCAGAATGGCAGATTCAAAAGGTTGCTCAAAATCACAAAAACTTTACAATCATGCTCTAAAAATAGTGTTTCATTGAATAATATTTGATTTATAAGAAGTATTAATTATTTATAAATGATTTTTTTTGTACTCTTTTATTTATGAAAAACAAAAACACTTTATTAGTACATTTGTCGATATGTACATGAAAAAATGACCTTTTTGGTATGGGTTAGCTAACACAGTTAGCACAAAAAAATTCTACTTTTAATAAATAATTTTATTGACTATTATTCTATAAGTAATGGCTAATATTTACAATCATTGCTTGTACGTTAAAACTTGTTCGGCCTTTGCTATTTTTTAAGCTATTATCTTAACTATTCTCTTTGATTTCGTCGCAGTCTGTCCCACAAAAGATGAAAAAGGTAAATAGCAGACATGATATTGTAACTCCATCACAGACTTCATAATTCTTGCTTCATTTGCTGAAATTACTACGGTACTGTGACAATGTTTGTTTTACCATGCGCTATTAAATGTAAGGTTTTGATTAAAAACTTTTTTTTTTATTATATTAGAATCCATATACGTACATTGATAAAAGGTATCTTTAGGCATCTTCTGGAGTATCATTTCAAGAAGTCAGTGGAAGCATTAACATTTTAGTGTTCTTAATTTGATAATACTTGACGAAGCTTACTTAGTTAATCAGATCATATCCAACAACTAAACGAAAATAAAAAGTCAAAATATCAAATTTTTAAAACACTGGGATCAAGTGTTAAGCTCCGAATTAGTCAGGACCAATATTAATGAGATATAGAAGAAAAAAAGATAATGATAAATTCATCAAGATATTTATTCATTAAACATTTTTTCTGTATCTCTCACAAAAAAGATGTAAATCTTAAGAAGTTTAAAATATTAATATGTCATATTTGTGCAAGATAAACTTAAAATAGCCAGATACAAAATCTTATTGCAAAAATGTCATCAGCTATTTTGATTATGCACTAAACATATTTGGAACTTCATATTTCATTTATGATCAGAATGTAAAAAATTATCTCAAAACGATATAATAGTTACAACTAATTGCTATTACTGATCCTAACCATTGGCCGTCAATTTTATATCAAATTCTGTACTAAAGATGATATTCCTACTACTGGTAACGCAAGAATACAAGAAATCAGGGGTTAACCTCTGATTTTAAGTTTAGGACGAAATTTATATCATAACGCAATGAAAATATTTAAATTTGAAAATTTTTTTTGTAATTCAAATGTATATTATTATCTGAGAACAACATTTCAATAGGAAGATTGTGGAATTTTGGTGATTTCTGGCGGCTATCTTAAGTCTGCCATTTAAAAATTACATCTTTACAGTTAAAACCATTCGATATTTATAATCCCAACCACTTGATACCAAGTTTATAATAAAATCTTTACTGGACATAATAATCGTATTACTAGTGTCGCGTCACTCGAAATTAAGCAATTCAGAGGTAATCCCTCATTTCAAGGTTAGGACGACACTTTTATAATTAAGTAATAAAAATATTTAAATAAAAACATTTTATTAGCGATCTAAATGTAAGCAATTAGCTAAAAACAACATTACAAAAGAAAGATTGTGAAATTTCAGTGATTTCTGGCGGTTATCTTAAATGCGCTATTTTATAATTGCATCATTAGATTTAAAACTATTTGTTAATGATAATGCTTACCATTTACTACCAATTTCAAATTGAATGCTGTGCTGGAGGTAATGATCGTCCTATCAGAAATGCGAAAAATTTAGCAATTCGGGGGAACCCCTAATTTCACAGTAAGCACAAAATTTTTTATATTTAAAATAAAAATATTTAAATTGGAACGTTTCATTTGTGATCAAAATGTAAAAAATTATTTAAATATAACATTTTGATAGGACGATTGTGGAATTGGGCTAATTTCTGGTGGCCATCTTGAATCTGCCGCTATGAATTGCATTAATAAAGATGAAACTATTTCATATTAATAATTCCAACCATTTAATTCCAATTTTACATTGAATTCTGTAGTTAAGATGATGATCAACTTAAATGTAACGCGCGGAATTACACAAATCTAGAATATTCTATGATATTAGGTTTAGGATAAAATTTTTATAATTAAATAATAGAAACATTTAATATTGAACATTTTACTGGTCATCAGAATAAAAAAACTTTCATAAAAACAACATTTTGATAAAAAGAATGAGCAATTTCGGTAATTTCTGGCGGCCATCTTAAATCTACCAGCTTTAAAATGACGTCATAATAGTTGAACATAATTGATATTATTAATCCTATCCATCGACCGCCAATTTTATATTGAATTCTGTACTGAAGATGATAATCCTACTACTGTTAATGCGAGAAAACAAGAAATTCGGGGTGAACCTCTAATTTCAAGTTTAGGACAAAATTTGTATTTTCACGTAATAAAAATATTTAAATTTGAACATTATTTCTGTGATTAAAATTTACGATATTATCTAAGAACAACATTCCAAAAGAAAGATTGTGGAATTTCGGTGATTTCCGGCGGCTATCTTAAGTCTGTCATTTTAAAATTACATCTTTACAGTTAAAACTAATTGATATTTATAATCCCAACCACTTGATACCAAGTTTATAACAAACTCTTTACGGGACATAATAATCGTATTACTAGTGTCGCGTCGCTGGAAATTAAGCATTTCAGAAGTAATTCCTAATTTCAAGGTTGGGACGACACTTTTATAATTAAGTAATACAAATGTTTTAATATAAAACTTTTTATTAGCGATCTAAATATAAAAAATTAGCTAAAAACACCATTCCAAAAAAAAGATTAATGAATTTCGGGGATTTCTGGCGGTCATCTTGAATGCGCTATTTTATAATTGCATCATTAAATTTAAAACTACTTGTTAATGATAATGCTAACCATTTACTACCAATTTCAAATCTAATGCTATGCTAAAGGTAATGATCGTCTTATCAGAGACGCGAAAAATTCAGCGATTCGGGGGAGCCCCTAATTTCACGGTAAGCACAAAATTTTTTTAAATTAGGACAAAAAAATATTTATATTGAAACGTTTTACTTTTGATCAAGATGTAAAAAAAAATTTGAATACAATTTTATGATAGGAAGATTGTAGACTTATGCTGATTTCTGGTGGCCATCTTGAATCTGCCGCTAGGAATTACATTATTATAGATAAAACACTTTTATAATAATGATTCCAACCATTTAATTTCATGTTAACATTGAATTCTGTACTTAAGATGATGATCAACTTATTTGTAAGGCGCAAAACTAGACAAATCTATGGCATTCCTTAATATTAAGTTTAAGATGAAATTTTTATAATCAAGTCATAGAAACTTTTAATTTTGAACATTTTACTAGTCATCAGAATAAAAAAACTTCCATAAAAAAAACATTTTAATAGACTGAATGTGAAATTTCGGTAGTTACTGGCAGCCATCTTGAATCTGCCACCTTAAAATTACGTCATAATAGTTAAAACTAATTGCTATTATTGATCCTTACCATTGACCGCCAATTTTATATCAAATTCTGTACTGAAGATAATAATCCTACTACTGGTAACGCGAGAAAACAAAAAATTGGGGTTAACCTCTAATTTTAAGTTTAGGACGAAATTTTTATAATTAAGTAATGGAAACATTTAATTTGAAACATTTTACTGGTGATCAGAATAAGAAAACATAAATGAAAATAACATATTATTAGAAAGACTTTTAAATTTCGGTAATTTCTTGCGGCCATCTTGAATCTGCTACTTTAAAATTACGTCATAATAGTAAGAATGAATTGCTATTATTGATTTTAGCAATTGACTCCCAATTTTATATCGAATCTTGTACTGAAGATGATAATCCAACTACTGGTAACGCAAAAAAACAAGAAATTCGGGGTTAACCTCTAATTTTAAGTTTATGACGAAATTTTTATAATCACGTAATAAAAATATTTAAATTTTAACATTTATTATGTGATTAAAATCTATATAATTATCTGAGAACGACATTTCAGAAGGAAGATTGTGGAATTTCGGTGATTTCTGGCGGCTCTCTTGAATCTGCCACTTTCAAATTACATTATTACAGTTAAAACTATTTGATATTTATAATCCGAAGCATTTACCACCAAGTTTATGATAAACTCTTCACTGGAAATAATGATCGTATTACTAATAACGCTTGAAATTAAGCAATTCAGGGGTTGTCCATAATTTCAAGGTTAGGACGACACTTTCATGATCAAGTAATAAAAATATCCAAATTCAATTATTTTATTAGCGATCTGAATGTAAAAAATTAGCTAAAAGCAACATTTCAAAAGACAGATTGTAGAATTTGGGTGATTCCTGGCAGTCATCTTGGATGCGCCATTTTATAACTGCATCATTAGATTTAAAACTATTTGTTAATGGTAATGCTAACCATTTACTACCAATTTTAAATCAAATGCTGTGCTAAAGGTAATGATCGTCCTATCAGAAACGCGAAAAATTTAGCAATTCGGGGGAGCCCCTAATTTTACAGTAAGCAAAAAATTTTTATATTTAAGAAATAAAAATGTTTAAATTCAAACGTTTTATTTGTGATCAAGATGTAAAAAGTTATTTGAATACAACATCTTAATAAGATGATTGTGGAATTGGGCTGATTTATGGTGGCCATCTTTAATCTTCCGTTAGGAATTACATTAATATAGATGAAACCACTTTATATTAATAATTCTAACCATTTAATTCCAATTTTACATTGAGTTCCGTAGTTAAAATGATGATCAACTTAATTGTAACGCGCGAAATTAAACAAATCCAGGGTATTCCCTAACATTAAGTTTAGGACGGAATTTTTATAATTAAGTAATAGAAACATTCAATTTTTAACATTTTACTGGTGATCAAAATAAAAATACTTTCATAAAAACATCATTTTAATAGAAAGAATGTGAAATTTCGTTAATTTCTGGCAGCCATCTTGAATCTGTCATGTTATAATTACATCATTAGAGATTAAACTATGTGTTATTATCAATGCTAAGAATTTGCTAACAATGTTATATCAAATCCTGTGCTAAACGTAATGATCGTCCTATTAGGGGCAAGACAATTTAAGTATTTCTTATGGCAATCTTGAAATATTAATAAGGCTACTGATTTGCTACTAACTTTGTATCGAATGCTGTGCTATAGTTAATTATTGATGTATAAGTAAAGCGTGAAATTAAGCAAGTACGCGGTAATCTATAGTTTAAAGGGTAGGACAAAAGTTTAATAATCATGTCATAAAAATATTTAAATTTAAACATTTTATTTGTGATCAGAATGAGAATCATTATCTAAAAACAACATTTTGATACAATAATTTGGGAATTTTGGTAAATTCTGCTATTTTGAAATTACAATAATAATGATAAAACTATTTGACATTAATAATTCTGACCATTTACTAACAAATATTGTATCGGATGCTGCGCTAAAGCGAATGATCGTACTATTACTAACGCATGAATTAAAGCAATGCTATGGTAACCTATCGTGTTTAGGTATGAACGCCATTAAAATGATAAAGTATTAAGTATATCTAGATTTAAATATTTATTTCTGATAAGAATGTAAAAAACTTTCTAAAAACAACTTTTTTGTACAATGGTTTTATAATTTTGGTGATTTCCAGAGGCCATGTTGTATCGGCCATTTTGAAATTACATCATTAATGTTGGACTATTTAATAATATTAATTCTAACCATTGCCAATTTTAAAATAAATTATTTACTAAAGGTTATGACCGTCCTATTAGTAATGCGCAAAGTGAAGCGATTCTAGAGTATTTCCTAATTTTAAGGATAAGACGAAATTTTTATTATCAAGTAATACAAAAAATTTTATCTTTTACATTTTATTCGTGATAAAGATGTAAAAAATTTCTTAAAAACAAGGTTTTAATAGGATGAATGAGGAATTTTGGTGATCTCTGGCTTCTATCTCGAATTCGCTATTTTATAATTACATCATTAGAGGTACAACTGATTGTAATGATTGATGTTAAGCATTTGCCACCAATTTTATATCGTGCCAAAGGTAATGATCCTCCTATTAGTAACACGAGAAATAGGGCAAATGTGGGGTAACCTGTTATTGCAAGGTAATTCCAAGGACGCAATTTTCATAATCAAGTTATAACAAAATTTGAATCCATCCATTTCATCCGTGATTAGAACGTAAAAAATTATTGAGACAACATTTCAATACGAGCATTGTAAAATTTAGGCACTTTGTGGGGGCCATCTTGAAACTACAACTCTGAAATTACATCATTACAGTTATAGCTATTTAAAAATTTATAATTCTAACTATTAACTACTATGTTTTTAGTAAATTCTGTACAGATTATTAATTGTCCTACTAATAACGAGAGAAATTAGGCGATTCCAGGAATATCTTTGATTTTATTTTAAGGACGGAATTCTTCGTATGTTCATAACAAAAACATTTTAATTAACACATTTAATTTGTGATTAGGATGTAAAAAAATGTCTAAATACAACATTTCGACAGGAAGATTGTTGGATTCTGGTGATTTCTGGCAGCTATCTTGAATCTGTCATTTTAAAATTACATCATCAGAGTGGAAACTATTTGTTATTAATAGTGCTAAATATTTACCACCAATTTCACATTAAATTATGTGCTGATGTCGATGGTCATCCTTTTAAAAACGCGGTAACCGGAGAAATTCTGGGGTAAACTATAATTTAAAGTCAAGGACGTTATTTTCATAATTGAGTTAAAAATATAGTTAAATTTGAAAACTTTCTTCTTGAACAGAATGTAAAAAATTATTGACGACAACATTTAAATACGAAGATTGTAGAATTCCGATGATTTATGTCGGCCACATTGAAATTGCCACGTTGAAATTAAACTTACTTAGAGTAAAAACTATTTCTTGATAATAATGCTAACTATTTACCACCAATTTTCTTTCGGATTCCGTACTTAAGATAATAGTCATACGGCTGGTGACGCGAGAAAATAACCTATTCTAGGGTAACCCGTAATTTTCAGTTTAGGACAATACTTTTATAATCAAGTAATAAAATTATTAAAATTTGGACATTTTTTTCGCTATTAAAATGTAAATAATTATCTAAAAACAACATTTTAACAGTATAATAGTGAAATTTTGGTGATTACCGGCGGCTATCTTAAATCTGCAATTTCAAAATTTTATTATTAGAATTGAATCTATTTGTAATTAATAATGCGAACCATTTAGCACCAATTTTATATGGAATGCTGTGCAGAAGGTTATGATCGTCCTATCAGTAACGCGAGAAATTAAGCAATTCGGGGGTAACGGCTACTTTCAGATTTTGGACGAGAAGTTTTATATTGAATTAATAAAAATATTTAAATTTTAACTCTTTATATCCGATCAAGATGTAAATAGTTTTCTGAACATAAAATTTCAATTTTAAGGGTTGTGGAATTTTTGTGATTCCTTACGGCCATCTTAAATCTGCCATTTTGAAATTGCACTACAGAAGTTAATACTATTTGTTATCAATAATGCTAACGATTTTCCACAAGTTGCAGATCAAATGCTGTGCTATAGGTACTGATCGATCTATTAGGACGGAACTTTAATATTCAAGACATGAAATCATTCAAATTTAAATATTTTTTTCGTCATCTAATTGTAAAAAATTATCTACAAACAACAATTTCATAGGAAGATTGTGAAATTTTGGTGATTAATGGCAGCCATCTTGCATCTTGCATTTTAAATTACATAATAAGTGTAAAAAATATATGTTATTGATAATTTCAACAAATTACCATCAATTTTATATCGAACAGTGCGCTTAAGGTAATGATCGTACTATTAGAAACGCGTAAATTGACGCAATCCTGAAGTAACATCTAATTTTGAGGTTAGGACGCCATTAAAAGAATAATGTCATGAATGTATTTGAATTTTACTATTTTATTTGTGATCAGAATGTAAAATACTTTCGAAAAACCACATTTCAATATAAAGAATTTGGAATTTCAGTGATTTCTTGCGGCCATCTTTAATGGGCAATTTCAGAAATACATTGATAATGTTAAAACCATTTGATATCCATAGTTTTAACCATTTCTACCAATTTTATATCGAATTATAAACTAATGGATGATCGTCCTATTTAAAATGCGCGAAATTAAGCAGTTATACGAGGGTGGTCCGATAAGTAATTAGCCTACAAAAGAAAAACGATAAATTTTGTAAAAATTTCTTTTTATTTTTCAACATAATCTCCATGTA
>JAPYYV010009275.1:0-12035 GCA_030522625.1 Copidosoma aretas | reverse complement strand
CGAGGACGAGGGATCCGCACTACGAAGGGGTACATCGCACTCTTCGTGTGCCTGACGACGAAGGCAGTCCACCTCGAGCTCGTCGGCGACCTGTCTGCGGCCTCGTTCCTCGCCGCACTCACCCGATTCTCCGGGCGCCGTGGCCGCCCCGCGGAGCTTTGGAGCGACAATGCCACGTGTTTTCACCGTGCCGACATCGAGCTTCGAGAGGCCTTGCCGCAGGTCGAGCTCCAGAGCGATCTCATCGCCGGCACCCTCGCCCGGCAAGGCATTGCGTGGTGTTTCATCCTCCCCACGGCCCCGCACTTCGGAGGACTGTGGGAGGCCGGTGTCGAATCCGTCAAGGGACACCTTCGGCGTGTCATCGGCGCGGCGCTCGACACCTCACCTACGAGGAGTTCTCCACGGCGTTAGTCGGCATCGAGATGGTTCTCAACAGCCGACCGCTCCTCCCGCTGTCTGGCGAACCCGACGGCCTTGAGGCTCTCATGCCGGGGCACTTTCTTCTCGGCGCTCCTTTCGATTCGGTCATCGAGGCCCCCCCTGCTGACTAACACCTGGACCGTCTCGCGCACTGGGACCTCGTGCGCGGGATTCGAGCGCAGTTCTGGTCTCAATGGAGCCACAAGAACCTCAACACTCTACAGCAGCGCCCGAAGTGGGCTGTACCTCGGCAGAATTTCGCCGTCGGTGATATTGTCGCCGTGTTGGACTCGACGCTGCTATCGGTCACCGGGCGCTGGCCTCTCGGCTGGATTCTGCCAAACTGGCTCTCTTACCGGTCGAGACTGCTCGCACATCCACAGCTTCACCCTCGAGGGCCCCCTTGGACGACGTGCCCGCGGGCGGGACTCAGGTTTCGTTCGAGGAACAAGGCGGGCGGGATGTTGGGTCGTCGGCCTGATGCCATGACTGCAGCCACCCGCGGGCTGTGCCCCCACCGCTTCGCATCAAGGAGAGGGGGGCGCGACTGAACGGAAGGTGTGTGGCACGCCGCGAAGTCGCGCTCGCTCTCACTCTCGTTTGGGACGTCTACCCGACCGGCCATCGCTCAGCAGCTCTTTTCTATTGTACGCGACTGATATTGCGGATTCCATTGTACGCGACTGTAAACAAAGCGAATAAATCCAGTTATCAAACACTTTGCGCATGCTTAACTCCGATTTGTGTAGATTTTTTTAATTGTAACGATAGTACTTTCATCTTAAGTTCAACCAAATTTTTCCAAAAATCTTTGAAATATACTCACTCCTATTTTTGTAATTAATATTTCATACAAGAAAAATATCACTTCATTAACCTTATGAAAACCATCTAGGTTTTAACTTGGACATAATGTAAAGAATAATTTGACTCATCAATTACCTCATTTCAGCAGCACTTATAGACCAGGTGTATACACCGCGGAAATCAGTTGCTAAACTCTATGCAATCAGAATGAATTTGGTAGTACGTATTTGAACAGTGATATACAGAAAATAGACTAAATGTAATGATAAACTTTCCTTCAACTGGAAATGAAATGTCAAATACGTGAATCAAACATAAAATGTTGATAAAATCTTAAAAAATTATGACATCTTAAAAATTCAAGTAAGAAATTTCTGAGAAGTGGCCCTTAACCTAACAATAATACAGGTAGTACTTGATATCATGCAATTATTTTTACAAAAGTTTGTTGGTAAATTCATTACATTCCAAAGCTTTAAAAAAAAATTCAATCAATTACCTTAATCTTTTTTAATTTATATGTGATTCATAATTTTTTGGGTTTCATTATGTTCTTTAAACCAATCCATTAGGAGTTGCCACGGAACGAATTCCAAAAACTTGAATAGTTTTACGAGAAAATTCAATTGTTTGTAAAGAAATACGAAAAATTAGTGAGAAATTATATTTTCTGGGAAACGTATCCAAGTTTTTGCAATATTTTCCGTGATGACTCCCAATGGATTTGTTCAAGGAAACGGCTGAGCCTAAGAAATTAAATATCAGATGTAAATTGAAAAAGATTAAGGTAATTTGTTGGATTATTTTAAGCCTTGGTATCTGCAAAACTTTTAAAAAAAATTATATAAACAAAATTGAATCATATCAAGCACTAGCTAAAAATTTATCAGGTTAAATGAGACTTGTAATATCCTTCAATAAACATCTATTTCAAAATATTTAAAATATGAGCTATATAGGGGTGATGAGCCACCTTAAGCTACAAGTCTGTTGTAGGACATATCCATTAGTTAATTTAAACTTTGAATCGGTGCATTTACTGCCTGTGACAGACATTATCATATGGTTATATCAAATATTCTTGTGATGATATAAAATTTTAAAAATTATTTAAGCATATCAAAAAATATATGGTTGGTATGAAAAGAAAAAAACATAGATTTAATCGAGTAGAAACAGCTCGCGTCTGGCTATTTTGTGATATAGAAGTAAACATTGGAATAGTTCATACGATAATCGATAATATGAACATAAACATGCACGGAACTTGGAAGATACATGCTTGAATTTTAAACAAAGCTCCTCTCGAAATTTCAAAATATGGTACCAGGCTAACTCGTAAGAACGAGTCATTAAAAAATATATATGTAACGTTCGTTCTTACGAAAGGCCCCTGAACATTGATGACATATGATACAATACTCTGGTAGCGCAGCCTTATGTACAACTTGTGCATAAAAAAATTCTTGGTTTATTTCAGGGATATTACGCAATCTGACGCACGAGAAGTACGTAAGGCCAGTGCATAAAAAGTGTGTTGGTCTTACGTTAAGTCAAGTACATTATGTAATCGTTAAATTTTTACTTGACGCAGAAATACGTTTCGTTGAAAAAATTTTCTGCAATAAATGCAACGTAAATCTTTCTTAATTTTGGGTTATTCGGTTATTGCATTTAGGCGAGTGCGTAATAAGTATGGCGACTGGATTCTTGAATATACCTTAGCTCTTGATATAAAATAAGATTTTCAGTAGCATTAAAAAAATTTTGGTTCATCAAGCAATGTTATATAATATTCAATAGGTAAAATGATTCTGTATAAGATCAGTCATAGCGAAATATCTGCCGGGCACAAGCAGACGCTCGACATGTACGCGCAGAAAATAAATGAGTCAGAATAAATCTATTGTTTTACTCCTTACAGACAAGTTTTTTGTAATGAAAACACAAGTATATTACCAACCTTTTGTAACAGATGTAGTGATAGTAAGCGGAAATATTTGTATATGCAATTGTTTCCAATACTTGCTTTCACCAAGTGGCATCTAGTCGGAAATTAGGAATTATTTTTATCAATACCTAATATCTCTAGAACGAAAATAGATCGACCAAAAACTTTTTTTCTAGTGCAAAGGTTGGTTGATGTGTAATACGTAAAAATTATTCGGAAATGTTTCAGGTACTAAACTAACCTCAAAAAATTGCTTGAAACCTCATAATTTGTCCAAATAATAAAAAATGTTTAAAAAAAAGTAGCTGCAAAAGATGTAAAAGTGATATATATTACCTACTCTAGCTGAAATCATATATCTTTAACACCTTTAAATATCAAACATAACCTCAAATTAAGTATGTTATAGACAAAATGATCTTTTTTTTCTTATTATAAGATTATTCCATTATATTGTAAACTGTTAGACATATAATTATTTTTAATGCAATAATACAATAAACGAAAAGTGTAGAAATAATAAAGAAAATCGTCGGGAACTCAACTTACCTCAAAAATTTGCTTCTTACTTGGTTATTGTAAAAATGAATAACAAATTAATGAAAAATAATAGCACTACGACTGCAACACATGGAAAGCATGTTTGGAAATTCATAATGACACTATTAAGAATGTAGTATACCTTTGAAGTTCCAACATAACCTCAAATAAAACACAAACTAAATTTAATTAATTTTCTTTTATAAAAAAATTGTAATGTCCTAACATGAAAATAATTTGACGACTTATTTTTTACCATAATACAAGTACTTTAACGCAGAATAGAAGAAAAAATTGATATAGGATAGAATCATGCACTCGACTAACCTTAATAGATTGTTCGAAACCTGATAATCTTAACAAAAAATAAAAGAAATGGGTAAAAAAAATAGACTCTTTAAAAGACCTTTCAGTATTATAACTAACTTATACAAAACTTAATCATTGTTTACTAATTACATACCTTTGAAGTTCAAACATAACCTCAAATAGCAAGCAGTAGACAAAATAATATTTTTTTGTATATTAACTGTATTGAATCATGTTTTTAACAGTTATAACAATTATTATGTCTTAGAGAACAGGACAAATCATGTAGAATGTAAGAAAATCAAGAAATTTTGTATCAGGAGAGTTTCTCTTAAAATTCTTAAAACTTGGTTACTTTAAAGATGTATACCCAATCTATGAAAAAGGATCCAATCATGACTTCAGCTATAGAGAGCATTCTACACAGCTCCTATGTGATTACTTCTTGGTTAGAAAATTAAGTACCGCTTTTCTACTTAAAACATAACCTACAGTAATATAGAAAATAAGCAATAATCAAATTAGCTCACTGATGTTAAGATACATCTGTATTTTTTATTTTTAACAGAGTAACATGACTCAATACAGTTAATTTACGAAAAAATATTATTTGTCTACTGCATGTTTTTTTGAGGTTATGTTTAAACATTAAGGGTATGTAATTAGTAAACAATGATTGAGGCTTGTATGAATCGATTATAACACTAAAATATCTTTCGCAGAGTCTAATTTTCGAAATAATTTCTTTTTTGTTCAAGATTATCAGGTGTTGAACAATCTATTAAGGTTAGCGAAGTGCATAATTCTATCCTAGGTGGTTTTTTTTTTATTCTGCGTTAAAGTACTTGTTTTATTGTGAGGAATGAATCGTCCAATAATTAACATGTTAAGACATTCCAATTTTTTTACAAAAGAAAATTAAATAAATATATTTTGTGTTTTATTTGAGGTTATGTTAGAACCGCAAAGGGTATACTGTATTTTTAAATAGGGATTATAAATTTTCAAACAAGCTTTTCATGTTTTGCAGTCGTAATGCAATTATTTTTTAATAATTTGGTATTTATTTCAAAATTACTATGTATTAAGCAAATTTTTGAGGTGATTAAGTTCCCGACTATTTTATTAATAATTTTTTTTACGATAAGTTCATTGTCTTACTGCATTACAAATAATCATAGGTCTAACAATTTTCAATGTAATGAAATAATATCACAATGGGAAAAAAAAATTTTGTCTGTTACATACTTAATTTAAGGATATGTTTGATATTCAAAGGATTTTAGTCAATAAAGAAGCATGATTCAAGCTTGAGAAGGTCACAAATATCACTTCTACATCTTTTGCAGTGTCTTTTTTCTTTTGTCACATTTCTTTTTTTTTTTGGACAAATTATAAGGTTTCAAGCAATTTTTTGAGTTGCCTGACAAATTTCCGAATAATTTTTCTGTATTCCACACCAACCAACATTGACGCTGGAAAAAAAAATTTCGGTTTATCTATTTTTGGTCTAGAGATATTAGGTTATGATAAAAAAATAGTCGATATTTTTCACTGAGTGGCACGAGAAAAGCGATCAGACAACTGGAAGCGCTGAACTTAGGGCTTAAGTAAAAACATGGCGGTACAGTAAACCTGACACCCGAAATGTCGTGGTAAAGATTTTCGACTTTGTATTGAACGTATTTCTGCCAAGGGACAGAGAAAAAAATTGATTCCTACACGGGAGGGAAATAGAAATACAGCAACTATGTAATATGAAGCCCAAGACTAAGATAAGTTCCTAATGAACCGAATTGTACGAAAATCTAGTACTTATCAAAATGGTTTTTATATTCGTCATGTTCGATAGCATATGCCTTAAATTATATTTAACTATAAGTAGATTTTAAAAAAAAATTATTTAATTTAATTTAATAATAAAATAGGGATCCTATCATTTAACACTGAAGTTTTACTTTATATGATCATTATCTTTGCACACGACAAACTGATTAAAAAACTCTTAATGTATACATGAGGCTGGTATTTGTTTGCTATTGGATGTGATTTTGTCCAAATCTAACTAGATGATTTTATTAAAATTTTATGATGAATTAGCGATTTTCACGATTTTTTATATAGCGCCATGTTGAAGTCGAAAAACTTGTTTTATTAATTGATCTAGGCCACGCTATAGGTTGTTCACTTATTGAGCAGTCATTCCTATATTACGATATACCTGTATACTTATCATACTCTATAATCCATTAGTTGTAAAGGTGATTTTTGAAAGCAAAGCTATACAATTATAGAAATTCGAATTAAAATATGAATGTATGAATTCGATAAAAAGTCAATACATTGTACATTCAATAATAAGAATGAATACTTAGATATGGGAGCATGCAGGGAGCGAGGCCACACAAGTATATGTATATCTATGTATAATAGTGATTCTTCGCCCCCTGCGTGCTCCGCGTGCCAACCCCCAAAATTGAAATTTGACATTAATAAATATTAACCGACGAGTAATTTGAATTTTAAATATTATTACAATTTGTACAAGAAAATTACAGTTATATCATAAAGTAATCGTAGAAAGTTCGTACCTCAATCAATCGAATAAAAATTTTTGTATATTATTTTGAAGCATTACTTTTAAATAATCTTTATTTACACATTCTAAATAATGTTCCTGATCTTCTGATAAAAGTATAAAAATTCTGATTCCACTAATTACATTACTTATTAATTTTGTTTGATTCCATAAAGTAAAAAAATTTCTTTTGTTTTACAACGACAAGTTTTAATTTTGTTTTACATAAGATTACTTAAGTTTTGGCACATGTATCATTTCACACTTTTTTCTTTAAGGAATTTATATTTTTATTCTATCTATTAAAAATCTTTAAATTACAATTACTGTCTGGCTCCACTTTGCTTTCATTGCCTTTTTTTTTAAGCCGATTACTATCGTAAAAGCCACTTATTGCGTATGTATCATAAGAGCGAACTTGTCTATATACTAACAGTCCAGTTTTAAATGTTGCGCATCACGGCCCTTGGAATCTGCCTTTTTTTGTAATTACTCATTAGAAAATGCACTGAATATCGCTGTTATTTATCAGCTACTAAAAGTATGAATAGATCATTCTAGTTATCTACGGTATTCATTTTTCCTTCTATGTATGGTGTAAGTATGTGTAAGTTCGTTTTGCGTTCGGTTGGTCATTGTTTCAGTCGGTCCATTCACTTTTCGGTTTTTATCACTCTATTGACTCTGGGTCATTACAAAATTTAATCGATAAAACTATTTTTTTTTGAAGAATTAAGTTGTTAGACGGACGTATCAGTTATCTATTTTTGGTTTGAATCTTGCTTCTCTACATAGCTTAAGGACGTTTACAATGTATTTGAAATAAATACGATTTGTCTGAATTTTTAATATATTGAAGTTTGCTATGAAAAAACGAAGTACGATTTTTTCAGATTTTTACACGTTGTAGTTTGTCTAATATGGAATGATGAATTTAGTATTTTAACATGCAGTCTAAAAAAGGGCATATTCTTTTACCATAATTTAAGTATCTAATTTTTTTGACCACTCATCGGTACTTTCATAATGATCGATTGTTGTAAAAGTGTACACTGTACACCACATAATTTTCATAATTAAGGTTCAAATTCTGTTACTAAATTTAATTTTTTTAAATATTTTTTTTGTCCTCCATATATTATATTGATTCAATCCATTTTGCTTAATCTTCTGGAGCAAGTGAAATAAATTGTATTGAAATAATTATTAACATGTACTCTTTATCATGTCACCGTAGGCTATACATGTGTACTCTAAAGAACGTCTCTTTAATACACTTTATACCTCGTGTTTTCTTAAAATCAAATATCAATTAAAATTTTTTACATAAATACAAACGTTAAATAAGGCATATAGTGTATAAAAAAACACACTCCACTGTACACACTTATATCCTAGCGACATGATGAAGAATATATATAAATTATTGTCTACAAACGATTTATTTCACTAGTCCCAGAAGATCAAGAAAATTTATTAAGTTGATATAATATATGGAGGAAGAACAAAATATTTTTTTAAAATCTAATCTGGACCTTTGATTAAATACAGGTCAATTAAATGTAAAATCTCGTACACACGATTGAAGAATTTATCAGAAATTACAGTGTGACAGTACATGGCCCTAATAGCTCAGTTCGAAAGAGCATCTGCCCGTAAACCGAAAGGTCGTGTGTTTCAACCACATTTGGGGATATTTTTTGCATTTTTGGTTAATGTTTGCACTCATGTAGAAATTTTTGATTGATATTTGATCTTAGAAAAACACGAGGTATATATTAAAGAGATGCACTTCAGTGTATAGACTTATAGCCTGGTGACATGATAAAAAGTATACATTCATTATTGTCTGTATACAATTTAGTTCACTTGCCCCAGAAGATCAAGGAAATTTTTAAAAAATATTTAAATTTGTTTTTACTTGTAGTGCAATTTTAGGTCTTTGTGCAAGCTTAGTAAATGCACGTACTATGTAAACTGGTAAGATTTATACGTGGCAGATATTATAGGTGAATGTTTATAAATGAACATAAGTGGTTGTTGAAGCACGTAAATGGTTTTGATGGTAAAATTGTATAAATTCATTTTATAATACCTAATGTAGAAATGTGATCCTAAACAATGACGTTACGTGCGACTTATTGTTGTGTAGATTATGCAACGTAATAGGGACTAGGTAAAACTGATGAATATATATATACATAATTTTCCCAAAAAAAAATATTAAAATTCTGTTAAAAAAAGTCTTTTACATCACTAACTGCACTTGAGAATAAACGGTATTGATATGATGATTCGGAAGTTATGTATAAAAGATGGATTGTACATCGGAACAGGACTCAATTATATTATCAACGGACAAAGCTTAATTATTCAAGTATTTAAGCTAAAATTATTACAGGTCAGAAAATTATAAATAGAGTATTCTTCTTAATGATAACGTTGAATATCAGGACCTTACATTTTTTATCTTTTATATCATATCAAAAACAATTTCCCTTACAATTAGCTTTTTCTATGACTGTTAAGAAGACGCACAGTCAATGTCATGATTTTATACACTTTTATCATTATATTAAGAACAATAATAGCAATATATTAATTATTACACTTGACACTTACTATATGAGTTTACTTATACACTCAGACATGGACATATGAAATGCAAACCAGATCATGTCCACTCCGTGAATTCTGGATAACCCTTAATGATCTGAAGAAATTCTTCTGATAGTTAATTCTTTTGAAAAACATTGTTTTCAAAGATCCATCTTTCACTAAAGATTTGAATTAATACATTTTAGGCTTATGATATCTGTTTTTTATTATTCAAGAAATGCATCCACTCTGTGAAAATATATTAATAAAGGTGTATTATTGAGTAGAGCATCCAATAATATAGTTCATGATATTGTAAGCTTTTGTCATTCATCCAGCCACAGTTAAATATTGATAACTTCTGAACTGTATGTTAAGATTTGAAAAATAATGACTCGAGTAGTGATGCTATAAAATTGTTTATTTGTAACAAAATAACAGTGCCGTCTTGTTACACATGAACGAATTAATAGCAGTACCTCTCGAGTCTTATTTCCTTTAATTGATCATCAGCTATCACTAGAGCCATTGAAATCTGTATACTAAGGTTAAAAAGAATAGTTCTTATTGAAATTGTGGCAGGTCGTGGGAGGGACGAATGTTTTCGATATCGAAAAAATAATCGATATCACCTTTCATTGTTGAAGGGGGGCTGTAGGTTATTATTGAGCAATGAAAGTGTGTGCATGTAGGTGGAGGGGCGTGAAGGCTATGGGGGCCATGGTTATTATTAAAAAGCCAAAAAAAACAAGCGTATTTTTACCTCAATATGTGACCTTTTATAGACAACTGTAAAAGAGGTGTAAAGGGGTGTTGGTTGGTGCAGGAAGTATAAGGGTTGCTAATAATTCCACCCTACACGAATTAACTATATGATCTTGGAATATATACGTACTTAAAAGTATACTACTGGATTATTTGGGAGCTTGTGGGAGGCTTAACTTATCTCATATGTAAATAAACTCGGTGACGACTTCAAGCGCCGGTTACTGGTTTTTGGCGAGCTTTGCTTACTACATGCTTTTCAGAAAACTTGAAACGTATGGTACTTGTAATAAGTCATGATTCTAGTAGCTTTCCATACCTTAAGAGTTATCTCGCTAAAAAATACCACGGACATTAAAAATTGGTTAATCATTACGATATTCAGAGCCTCCCTGACGGGGGCATCAAAAATATTCGTTTGGCAGATATAATTTAATACTTTAAAAAACATATAAAATATATAATTTTTCTGGTTACCTAAATATATAGAAACACTAGCTACTTCAAAACTTTTGCAAAATTGGTATTTAATTAAAATATTGAGAATTACATTGGGTAATGTTCAGCCTATGGAATTAAGTCTTGTGGCTACAAAAAGAGCGCAGAATATTTACCTCTCATTAACCTTCCTAATAGAAGCGATTCATCAATGTCACTGACGTGTTTAACATAATTATGCCATCATTATGCCAAATTATTGTATTTTAACCAGCTATGATGATCGAAAAAAATCTATATTTGTAACAAGATTAATCATCAATTAAGAATTTTAGAATGAGTAAGGAAAAAAATAATTGTTCTTTCAAACATGTTTCTATGTATATAACTATAATGTTCAAACTCTGTTTTTTTCGATCCATAATATGCATATTAGAACTTGATTTATATGTAAAAGACATCCTTAAATACTTTTGTTCTTATAGTTCTATTCTATGTTTGATTCATTAGACTTCTAAATATTTTTTCTTCTATAAGATATTATTATTACTATGTATAAAATAATTATATTTAATTTTCATTTCAATGATTTCCATACAATAATTAATACCACGATTTTTAGATTTTATTTTTATAAATGTCAAGATTATCCGGAACATTCTTTCTAGAATCATTATCAGATGACATCCTGAGTAATTTGTGATTTACTTAAAGAGAAGTCGTTTTTATGTTTAGACATAAATCATGAGTTATTTTAATTTTTTAAATATACAATAATTTTCATATAATATGTAGTCCTGTAACATAAATTTATAGGGCAATTATTCCAGGTAAAAGTTTTCTTGTTACACTTGAATTAGCATATTTTTAATGATTTGTAAGGCTACGTTTTGGCAAGAAAAATTCATCCTGCATATTTGTAAAAATGTGTAAACAAGCTATAATTTTTACGAAATTTTTCCACCTTGATTTTATAAAGAAACATTGTAAACACTTCAAATTATGATTATGTTTTAACATATCTCAACACCTCTCTATTTGTATGCCGAGTTGTGTTTTTACCCTTCAGAAAACTCATAAAAATTGTTATTTTTGGTTTATCTCGCTTACTTTTTAAGATATAGCGAATTTTTCAATGTTAAAAGGTTACATATTACTGATTAGAACCGTTGATTTATTATCGGCTGCCTGCATCGATTTAACAAGCATGAAACAGTTTTTTTATTTATTTACTTCATGAAAATAAAAATAGTAAGCCTATGTGTGTATTATGCACACAAACACCTGTGCACACATTACCACATAATAGTTAATTACAATAGGTCTGTTCGAGGACCTCGATGTGTGGTGTTGCGAGATCTAGCGACGTTCGCGGTGCCGTGCGCGTCAGTGTAAAAAACGCGTGATCTTTACAGTTCACCCCGTAATCTCGCAATACTCACGTCACTTACTAGTCAGCTGCAGTTCTGTACACCTCTCTCTCACTCCTATCAGCTCAAATGTGTTCCGTATGCCGCATTTCGACGACTTAGAGGAAGACTATTCCAGAACAAAGCTTTCACGAAGACTATTCCAGCACCATGTACTCTCAGCAAGACTATCCCAACTCACTGCTTTCACGAAAAG
>JAPYYV010009274.1:0-21212 GCA_030522625.1 Copidosoma aretas | reverse complement strand
AGCTGTTAATATATGTCCTGAAGAGGCCACCTTGAGTGGTGAAACGTCGACAATCGTCATGAAATAAAGAAATATACACTCCAAACTTGGCTTATGTTTAATTATTGAATTAAATCATACACGGAGTGAGTAAGAGGAAAAGAAGTCATGAAATATTTTTCCTACCTTGGGCACTTTTGCTATCCTGGTACACTCTTGGTAGGAAAAATAGGATTCGCACCCCATGTGCATCCGTCCAGGGCGGTTTCAACGGTCCCTCGGGCGTTGCTTCGCAAGCGCCCTCGGGCCCAGGGACCGCCCTGGAGAGATGCACATTTGTGACGAAAACTACTATTTTATCTGTCTCGTTTTTGTATTAATTTTATTTCGCTTATATTTAAGTTTTGAAGTTTTACTTATAAAAAAAGCTTCCTCTATGAGGAAGCAAAAAATATTTTCTCAAAAAGGCTTTGCTCCAACAATTATATTCTGCAGTTATGGCTCGACCAACAGAAGATAAAAATCACCAGAATGTTGCAAAGATCGATTTTAAATGAGGATAGATCGTCTCGATAAGTAAGCACGTATATAGGTACATATAATTTATATAATTACACATAATTACATAGTTTATAAATAGATTCATGTAAATTAATCCGATCTAAAATTTATCATGGTTGATTATTATTTAATAAAATATTTAAAGCTTCTCTCAAACTTAAACATTACATTCTCTTGCACTATGCTAAAATTTTCATATTGGACGTATAGCATGAAAAATATCAGCTTGTATGAAAAATCTCATGTTGATAATTGTTTGCCAGACACATAGAAAAATGTTAACCGTTTTGTATTAATAATTCTTTTTATTTTCAAGAAGATTTGTCAAAAATCGTTTTTATGCTTTCATTTGAAAATAAACCAATGTTTTATCAAACGCAATAATCATAATCGATGATGGTAAATAATATTTAATTTTACAATATTCCAATGATTTATTTAAAGATTAACATAGTTGATTGTATAATATGATGGACCGATAAACTATTCATTCGCATTTGATTAACATCTTTTGATACACCTCAGGGATGAATATTTATAAAGGTGCTATTTCTTATGTTGGTTTTTTGTTTACGTAGTGGTCCTTCTATATTCATTTTTGAAAATGAGTACAGTCAAATACAGCTCCGTATTTTAGATCGTGTTATGATTTGCAAATTTATCGTTTTGTAGCTCGAAAAATTACTAAGTTAAAAATTATTTAATACATTTTCACTTATTTTCAAGTGTCTAATAAATTATACTTCTAAATTTCACCTAATTTGTATTCCCATCGTGAAAAGTATATAATAAGCAACTATATAAGTATGTAGGCCTTCTTGATAACATTTTGCTGATCCTTAATATTTACCTTATTTACATTCAAATATTTCATGGTGTGCACTTTCAACTAACCTGACTTTTGTGAAAATATTTCAAAATAATTTGATATCATTAATATACATAGGATTAGTTAGTGATTTTTTTCATAAAATTAATTGAATTTTTGCATACAGCTTGCAATCATTGATAGTTTTCATGAAAATAAAATGCTTTTCCTAATCATAAATACATTGATTAATCGGTCAATAAACAATTGAGTAAAGCATTGCAAGTATAGTGATTTTTTTTTCAAGTACTTAGTGATATTCAAAACATGTGTAAAGGTGATGTATAATGTTTTACATAAGCCGAAGAAGGAAAACAATTTTTACGACCACTTGAATAAACATCTACAAGCTCGATATTATTTTTCTGAGCTGTATCTGATTTCGATATGTTCAAAATTCTCATGTTCCATCAGATCATTTCATCTTGTTTAAATTATTTAAACGAATATAAATGTTTTAATATAATGAAGTACTTTTTCTAGAACAACGTAAGCAACCTTTTGGTAAATGACAATAGAAGCTTTGATGAAAGTATTACGGATATTTAAATATTATTATCACATCGAGGATTAACTTGGAAAAATATTGCATGTCATAGTAATGTTTTATTTCAATATTATCTACAAAATGGAAAAAAAACTTGTGTACCATTTTTACATTGGATATTAATTTATCAAAACTATGTCTTCGTTGGCTATTTTTTTCACACAAATTAGTTCTTCGAAATTATAGAATTCGATGACAACTAAATATTTTTAGACATAAATTAAGGTCAAAACATAATTTTTTTTACTAATAAATTAAGTCTTGATAAAAATAAGTAAATTTTCAATTAGTGCAAAAAATTTATTAAATTTTTCAACAAGGTATATTTCTTTACAAAAATATGTGTTTTACATTTATTTCCAAACTAATTCTCAGTTTATGTTCGTATGGAATTTATTTGATAAACTGAGATGAAGAAATCTATGCTCCAGTAGGATTTGAACAACGACCATAGTTTTTTAGTATCAAATCTAAAATACAATATTAAAAATGTTATTTGAATTACATTCTAAATATTAAAATGTGGTATGTTTACTACTCACTTGATTCCCTACATATTCTTTCGCAGTTTAACACTGATGGATTATCGTAAAGGTTATTGTCCGATCCACAAACTGGATTGTATTCACCTGTTTTCTACAAAAGAAAGAAATTTTTTTGCATCAACTAAACGTTATCCAAATTCTTTTCTAATAAGGCATACCCTTTAATAAACATGAGTTAACTCACACAACCTCAACTATAATCACTTACCGGGCAATTTCTATTACAATCAATGTAATATTCGCTTGTTCGAGAAGGTTTCGTAGAAGTTGGTCGTTTTGTAGTGGTTGTTCGCGATTGACGAAAATTTGGAGGCAATGGTTCTACTGGTCCAGGAAATACTACTGAATCGTCCTAAATATTTAAACTGATGTGAATCAAGAAACTTTATTATTTTTTTTTAGTATAAAAAACTTTTTTAATTTTATTTAATATCGTTTAAGTATTATGTAAAAAATATTTAAAACTAGTTTTTCAAAATATTTCATCAATTATAAAAAAACTATACGTGCACAAAATAATGAAAAGGTTAAAAAATAACAATGTACCAAGTGAATTAAGTACACAATTTTTTACCTGTGCATTAACGAGACAGCTGTTTACTGAAAAATGAAAATACATACTTAATTTTATTATTATTTAAAAATTTCATTTTCTATTGCATACTAATGAAAATAGCTTGATTAATTTTAATTTATAACTTATGTTTTATCCAGAGAAACATCAGTCTCTGATAAACCGTGTATCACTGTCAAAGTCACTTTAAGAATTTGAACTTTGCGGTGATAAAAATTTAGTTTCCAAACAAAAGATTTAAAAGGTGTATTTTTTCATGAAAATCCCAATTTAATTTATGTACGACTGCAAAATTCCTATGATTATATACGATTCTTTCAACTTAATATTGTGTAAAAAAAATCAAATTATTAATTTTTTATTCGCTGCTTGGTTTTCATGGTTTAAGCTAAAATAATGCATTAAAATTATTTTTACTCACAGTTCCATCCTATCAATAAAACAGCTACAACTACTATGCGAAACATTTTTGATCCAATGATTGCTTTAGATAGTCGGAAATGTTTATGCTTCTAAAAACTGAAATCGCACTTCTGCAGATTGCCAACCTGTAAGAACGTAATATATTTTATAGCCGAATCAGTGTCTTATCTTTTCAGTTCAGTAATTTACAAATATCGATGTTTTCTTTTGATATTAAAACTTCCACGCTATAAATTACTTGATACCTTCCACAAGGAAAGAAAATAGAAGGAATACCATCCCCATCATGACAAACGCAAATTAGTAATTCATATTTACTCTAATGATTCCTCAAATTATATAAGAAATGTACGATTTATTTAAAATTACTATTAAATTATTTATACTTTGAAGACATCATTATTGTAGGAAAACCAGGCAAAAAATGTCATAAATATATTTGTGGTTATCGTTTGGATGAGGTTTACGTAACAGTAAAAACTGGAAACATAGGATCCCAACAATTATAAAGTATACCTATATTTAAATAAATATAGATGTACGAGTTAATTCTAGAGTCCCGATTGGTGCCACCTAACTATCTGATTGCATCTAACGAATAGTTTTTATTTAATCTCATCAAATTTATGTAAAAAAAAGTGATTGAATATTAATTATGAGTCAAAATTCTCTCGTAGACACTTGTAGAATGACATTTTGATATTTCAGATGACTTTTCAAAATCTCAGGCAAAGGATATGACCAGGGGTGTCAAGTTCTCGATTTTGCTCCTAGTTTTCGTACGAGATTGGAAAGGCTTTAATTTGCGAACCGAGAAGTTTACGGCACGAGCCGTTGGCGAGGAACATAACGAGGTTCGTAAAGAAGCCTTTACGATCGAGTTACGAATGCTATTTTTCTTACCGAGGGTGATCCAAGATTCCAAAAAGGCCCGAGGTAGGAAAAATATTTTTTTTTCATTAGTTCAGAAAAAGTAGTAATTGATCAAGAAATAAAACTATTACGCCGTAAAAGTGTAAGCGAGTTTAAATTTACACTTTGCTGGTCAAACGTGGCTTGGTACATACAAAAAATGCCACATTTTTCATCTTTAAAATGCCATTCCTATACCGACGTATGCTTCAACATGGCAAAACAAAGTTATTTTCATCTCAGTATACTACCAGTAAAAAAATACCATGAGCAATTTTGCTATATAACCTGCTGATAGAGCCAAAATAAGAACAGGTGTAGAATTGTTCACCGCTTTTTCCATGGATATGGGAAATTCCATACCTTCCATATCTGAGGTGACACCCCTGAACATGATCTTTTTAACTTTTAAATTAAAAATATGAAATTATTTAAATCTTAGACAAAAAGTGACCTTTTACAGTATATTACGTACAATCTCTAGGACAGAAAGTAAACTAGTCATCGCTTATCGCCCGTGTGGCTAATTAAAGACATAAGAACGATGGGTGTTTACTTTATGTCTGAGGTGCGTATACTGTTTTTTTTTTTATATGCTTGCTTGAATTTTCGTTACTTCTATATTTTAAAATTAACGTTTGGTTTTGATATTTTAAATTAAGTTTCTTAATACCTTAGGAGTTGTTTAATTTCTTATCATTATATTTTACTGATTTCCGTATGAATAACTATCTTACTACTTAGATCCATCGTCAACTGTGCCAAGAAAATCTGAATGGTAATTGTTTGTATTAAATACACATATAAAATACAGGTTTTAAAATAATATCAAAATAGCTATTTAGGTAAAAAGTGTGGAAAATACGATTCCCTGCACGAGTAATGATGGACGTGAAAAAGTGTCCGGAGTTGCCTGATTTTATGAGAGTTACGGTAATGACGAAACAGTCGTTATAGCAAGCTGTCGTCGATATTAAAAAAAAAAAATGTATCTTAATTTACATGGGTCACCTAATTAAAAAAAGTGATTGAAAAAATTCAAAAAACTAAATTTCTGAAATCTACTTTGCACAAAAAAGAATCGCACTTTTCATAAAATATTAAGTTCAATAGTATATATTGCATACAAATCAAATCTTGACTTATTAAACAAATAGATTAATTCTTTAAACGAGATGATAGTTTAAAACTTCCATCTTAAAGTGATAACCAAAAGTCATTAAAAGTTAAAAATGTTTTTGCAATAATGTATAAACCTATTGAGCACCAGATTTTCTTATTTGGATTAAGAAATGCAAATTTTGAGAGAGAGGTATTTACCCTATTAAAAAGTGCAATAATATCGTACGGGCGTCAGCGTTAATAATAATAATTGAAATTTTCCTGTTCTCTGCGTAAAATAAACAAAAAAATAAACATCGAATTTCTGATTGAGCTACAGTTACAATATGTATAAGAAATATTGCAGCACAATAAAGATCATTAATATACATATATTTATGTATATTCTTCCTGTATTATATATTTCTTTTGGTGGGGCTCTCCACATCCCCCTTACGCCCCCCCCCCCCTAAAAGAAGGGAAAATTCAGCTGTTTTCTTCATTATTTCGATTGGTTTAAAAATGTATTGTCTCCTCCCCACCCTTGCCCCCTGTCAGCACATTTTTAGGCTCCCCCTACACCTCCGACTGTTAATAGTATTGTATCTTATTGTATTATGTTATTGTAAAATTAAGTGAGTAACCATATAATCCTATGAGTATATTTCTAACCTTTTGCACGTTATTATAAATTTCCAATGAAACATGTCCTCCTATTAAATTTTAACCAAACGAACGATGTCGTTATTTTTGTAAACAGATGTTTTATAACAAACACAAAAAAATCGAGAAAACATTTCATCAACTTACTCACAATCAGATGAAATAAAAATTCTACTACAAAATATTAAAAAGTTATAAGTCACAAAAAAACACTATTTTTTGCACTGTAAATTTTGCTTTTTGATTGAAAAAGCTTGGAACCAGTCAAAAATAAGGTTTTCTTAGAAGTATGTTGTACCAGTGTATTCCACACCGAGGGAGCAAAAGTAAAGAATGTTTCAGATCTCATGTATATTGACAAACATAAGATCTAAGGCTTCTTCACTTGCTCCCGTGGTGTGTATACAATTTTTCGTCCCACTGCGGAGAGAAAAGGGGTAGTACACCTACCAAGGAACGATGCGAGATTAAAAATGATATGACATATTTACATTAGTAGACCTACTTGTCGTTTATTTCTGAACTCGGATTGTACAGCGGCAGGTGACGTATAGGGCGCAACGGCAAATTGCGAACTGCAAAGCGAGGTGTCAATGGAAATAAGTATCCACCTGGTCGAAAATGCCACCAAAAGAAGAACCTCGCGGCGATGTTCCTCTCCGTATGTGTTACCGAGCGAGAATAACGTCGAGCCCTTGCACCCGATGGCTTATATAGCCGCTGCCTACGCGCGACTAACTGCCAGGGATGACCCAAGGGTAAAAAAAAAAGGTTGTCGGGAAATTCCTCCGGAGTTCCCCTGCCGTCGGTTGGCGAGTCGTGAGCTCACGATCGGCAAGGTGAGCTCGTACAGGTTTTTCCCGGCCGCTCATGCTTGCCCCAATTGTTCCTGCACACCCGATTTCCTTGTATCAGGGAGAGGGAATGGGCCTTTTCTCGCTCCTCTCTTCCGTCACTCTTTACAGTTTTTGGAAAAATTGTCCACGAATTTGGAGTTTTGTTATAAAGGTAGTTTCGAGCTGTTATTCGGAATACACAATGCGAAATTTATGTTAACTTTCATAAATCAAGCCGCCTCGAAAAAGAAGATGAAAATAATTGGACGATTCTACAAGAAGTTGCCGTAACATGATATTGATCACTATCGGCCTTGATTAATTAAGGTTTACACTTAATCTGATGGGGCACTACAAAACTTCGTTTCTAAAGAAGGATGGTCATGTATACGCTATTATTCTGAAGACCAAATAATGATTTATTGCGTTCTGCGGGAGTGAGCTCAGTTTATCTCAATATCCAACTTAATTTTAAAAGTGACATTTATAGGACGTTTTGCCTTCATGTATAATTGAAAGTCGATGTTTGCATTTATTCAGCAGAGTTACCGTTCCCAATTTACATAGTTTTGTTAATTTAATTATCATCAAATTTTAATATGCGGTGTGGGTGTGCATGGTTACCTTTCCGTAGAATTCGTCATATAGGAAAAAGTGAAAGGCATGGACACACGCGTGCGTTATCTACTGTTGAAGAAGGAGAATTTGAATGGTTTTAGGAATGACGAATAAAAAACCGTATATTAAGTATTCAGATGATTCAAGATTAAACAACAAAACAATTATTTAAAAGTAAGAATAAAATTATTTTTCATCACTCTAACCTAAAAATCGCACCTTCGCCGCTTCTTTTCGGCTCTCATGATGAAAAATATAATACCGACCTGGTACTAATAATACCGACCTGGTACTAGGGACGTTTTCTTGCCTTCCTCGATGTTTTCCCTCGCTTCGCTCGGGCAAACAACTTCGAGGAAGGCAGGAATACGTCCATAGCACCAGGGTGGTAATATACTATTACCTGCCTCAGGCGTTTTTAAACGGCAGGTGCCCCCTCGGTAGGAAATATATAAGAATTCGCCACTAACGCGCATCCAGCCAGGGTTACCTCAACAGTCCCGCAGGCGTTGCTCCGCAAAACGCCCTCGGGCCCAGGAATCGCCCTGAAGATATGCACATTTTTGACGAAAACTACTATTAATTCTCCATAAGATCAAACTGTTTTGGAAATCTATCACTGTTCAAAATGTGTTCAATTATAAACGGATAAATTCTGTTTGAAATTGAACAGACTCCACACGTTTTGTGTAAATTATATTTTACGCGAATTTCGTGTTGAGAATACACCAATCTTGTGTTATTTAGCCATTATACTCATTTCTTGTACATAAACTTTGTGTACGAAGTTCAATTTTTTTGTGTACTAATACACAAATTTTATGTAATTTTTACAAATAATAACTTTAAAATAGTAAACTGTATAATATTTTTAACTGTGTATTTATGTGTGTATTTGATAATAAAATAACTAAATATGACATTATTATGTAACTTATTATTTTATTACATTATATACGCATACGTTATTAAAAACTATTCTATTTAAGTTTCAAGTGTAAGATAAGACTACTCACGAAACATAATCACTTTATTTCCTGTTGTTGATTGCTCACTGCTCACTATAATATGTCTTCACTCAACGAATGACTAGATCACACTGTTAACAGAGCATCAGGTGAGGTGCGCAGCTCACTGCGCAGATGGAGTGCGCAGCTCGGCTAGGTCACCGAACGCTGACGACACTGATTCACTCAGCTGACTAAGCTCACAGTATGATCTAGTCATTCATCGAGTAAACACGTATTATACTGAGCAGTGAGCGATTAACAACAGAGCAAGAAAAATGGAAATTACGTTTCGTGAGTAGACTTATCTTATACTTAAAATTTAAATACAGTAATTTTTAAAAACGTATACGTATGTAATGTTATTATATAATATAATAAGTAATACAAGTATCACAATAATAATGTTTACATAGTAAAGTCAATAAATTGACTAAATAATATATGCATGAGTCAAAAACGGGATGTTTTAGTGTGTGAAATAGGATTCTCAAAATTTAGTGTTTAGAATATTTGTATTATTTTGTAAATGTCATGTGAGGTCCAAACTTACCGAAAAGTTTAGACCCAGCTCTATTGTTATTCGAAAACACATGTTAATTTATATGGGATTTTTAAAAAAGTTCAAAAAAGCATTGCAGACCTGTCATTACCATAATGGTATTTTTCTGGCGATTCTAAAGCCCCAAACAAGAATTATACAATAAAATTTAATTTGGTACATATGCATACCAAAATCCGTTTTACCCTATAGTCACCTCATTGATCATTTGAAATACCTTTGAGATTAGGAGCAATATGGTAATAACCGTTTATTTTAGTCAGCAGAACACTTTATATGACACTGAAACTAGGCACATTCGAATTTCTAGTTAAAAAAAATTGATCGATATGCTTGTTCGTTCTACGATACAAAATGATCAAACACAAATTAAATAATGGACTTATTGGCCCTACTAAACCATTTGTCAATTAAGTAGGCTTCACGATTGAAACTCCTTGTACACTTAAAAAATTTTTTTTGTGGTTAATCACTAGAAAGCGTGCTAGACGGTTTAAATTTTGTAAAATACATCTCGAAAAATTAAAATGTCAACATATATGCAGGATAAGCCGCTAAAATAGTAGTTTTCGTCACAAATGTGCATCTCTCCAGGGCGGTCCTTAGGACCTCCCTGGTCGGATGCACATGAGCGCCGAACGCTGTTTTTCCTACCGAGGGTGTACCAGGGTTGCAAAAGTGCCCGAGGTAGGAAAATTAAATTTGGTAATGCTTTGTATTACGGTAATGACATTTTGGCCTGTTTTTTCATCCTACGTCCACGGCAAATAATTGTTTGACTCAATTTGAAAAGCGCTATCTAGAGAAAATTAATTTCTACTAGTTTCTACTATTTAAAAAAAGTTTCGGCTCAAAACAATTAAATGCGTTGTTTATAAACATAGGCTTCATGAAATATCGCAGTTTCGTGAAATGACCCACGTATGTTATTGTTGAAGTTTTGAGTACTGGCAAAAATTTACATTGGCTGTCAATTATTCGTCAATGTTTATTAATTTACATAGTTCAAAATCAGTTTACTCTGTTTCATCGTAAAAATTCTGTTGAAATTTAGCAGACTACACACGTTTTGTGTAAATTATATTTTACACGTTAAGAGTGCTCAAATCAATGTTGTGTTATTTTGCCATTGTACTCATATCTTTTAGGGTCCGTGCATAATTTACGTAAACACTTTATCTTTATTTTGACTCCCCCACCCTCCCACGTAAACTGTAGTAATATTTTGCAAGCCCCTCCCCCCTCCACCCTTTATAGTAAACATAATATGTGGCAAATGTAAAAAAATCTCTAATGAAAAAAAAAATTTGACAAAAATATGTGAAAAATACTTTCCGGGTGTCAATTAACCTCTCGCGATGAAACCATAAGCAAGTATGAAAGGAGGGAACGATAAAATTATTCAAGTTAAATTTAGTTCTTTATTACGTAAAATTATCCGAATACTCCTTCTCCCCCCCATTGTAATCAATAAAAAACAAATAACATCCCCCCCCCCCTCCAAAGGTGTTTACGTGATGCACGGCCGCTTATACACAAACTTTGTGTACGAAGTACAAATATACGAAAGTACACAAATTTAGTGTAATTTTTATAATTAATAAGTGTGAAATAGGAAAACTACAAAAAAAATTTAATGTCTAATTTTGAGTTTCTCAATATGAAAAAAAAAAAATTATTCATGTTTAAAATAATTTAATTTTTATTTGAACACCTCATTTCTGTGTGCACATTTTCTACTTACTCATCTCTGAAACGTTAAGGATTGTTTTTTAAGCCTTTAATTAAATAGTCTAAAGTTTTATGAAGAACATTTTATTTAAATTTTTGAGGTGAAACCCCTTAAAATTAAAATTTACTCGTATGGAACACAAGTATTTATTCCTTGATTATTATTGTGCTCTACAAGTTAATTATATATTACGCATCTAGACCAGTGAAATAAACAAAGTCTGAAATCGTCCATGTATTGTAGTGCAAAGCGAGAGCTCGGACGATAAACGGTCCATCTTAGGCTTCTTTATGGTGCGTATACAATTTCAGGTATGTACCACGTTGGCAAAGAAGCAGCAGCTTTTGTCCACAGGCACGTTAAATAATTTAAAACAATTGTTTTTTAAGCTATTATCAGAAAATATAAACAAACATTTTCATCACTAGATCATTAAAATCTGTCTATACTTGTTCCTGAGATGTAAGTGATTTTTGAAAAAAAATTTTGTAATTCTTTAATAAAAAAGAAACAATAACTCACGAAGACAATTTAAAATAAAAAAAAAAATATATTTCTACAGTGTATGAGATGTAACTATTTAGGAAGCTGAATTACAAATTTTGTACTCCAAAGATAGCAAAAAACCGGTTTGAGAACATAAATAATCGTTAAAACGACCTTAATAAGGTACAAAACTTTCATTTTTTGTCTGAGTTCTTAAGTATAGAGATACAGAAGCAAAAATTTTAAACTCTAGATCATCAAAATCTGTTGACGGTACGGTTTCATAAGAAACAGCTGATTTTTTCAAAAAAATTTAGTATTTCTTCAGTAAAAAAAAAAATAATAATAATTTAGGAAGATAATTCAAAATATAAAACAAAAATATTTTAGTTTTTTATAAGATATAATCATTTGGAAAATCGAAGCTCAATTTTTTAAACCCAAAAATAGAAAAAAAATCGCTTTTTGGACTCCAAAAATCGGTATAACAACCTCGAATTTTTTTCTGTGCGTCTATAAGGGTATGAAACCAAACATTTTAAGCCCTGGATCATTAAAATCGGTCGAAGGATTTCTAAGACATAACTTAGTACATACATGCACATACACACGCGCGCGCACACATGTACGGACATTTTTAAAAAATGATGTATTTTCATTCTTAACACTAGAAAAAACATTTCTGACATGTTTTTCTCTAACCTATTTTTTTACCAATCAATGAATTTTGTATAAAGTGTTATTTAACTAAGTTAACAATTAATGTAGAATTTATTAATTCTTTTTTCATATTAAAAATTTGCAAATGATATAGTCATAGTAGTCATAGGTTTTAATTGAGATTGTCTAATAATTGAATAAATAATAAGTCAATCGTTTAAACCCAGACTATTGAATTTCCATTCATTCATATAAAATTAATTAAATCGACACTTTTTGGGACTTGCACTTAAAATTGCCATCGTATTTGTAATACAATATTTATAATAATATTTAACCCCAAATTCACAGTGACGAATATGCTTCTATGAATGAAAATTTTCATGTTACTTACACATCCAAAGAAGAGAAAAAATTGAGTATAACTGAAGAATTGAGGCAGTGCTAAATAATTGAATCTACTTCTCCATTACTGGTATTAATAATTTCTGTAGTATTATCTGGAATAAAAACTTTATACACACAGTCTTGATTTTTATCTTTATGAGTGTCATTATTCGTTTTGGAGTCGGAAGTAATTATCTCCTCATCCACTCTCGTTAGTTTCGATAAACGGTACTGTTTTGCTCTTTGATTTCGTAAAAATACTTAATAGCCATTTTTTAAATACTAAATGTTTCTGTGACAACTCTATCGCTCAAAAGCACTTAAAAATATATTGTTTTGATACTAGTCTCTGATGACATATATATCTATATATTATATGCATTTTACATAAAGTTAAGCTATAGGCTATTGAGGATACCTAAACAGGGCCTTCCATACACCCCGTTATTTTGCCTCAGTAGGCTCGTCAGTAGGTCCTCTGTGGGCTATTGAGGTATCCTCCAGAGGACCATCCGAATACCTCAACAAGATTTCTGATCAGGGTTGTGTATTTTAATATATATATACCATCAACTGTGTCTTATTGTATAGTTTCTTACGGGTAACACTTTTAAAGGTATGTATACTATTATTTGATGTAGTTATTATTGTGCATGAAATTTATCTGTATTTTGATGTATTAATATTTGCTTTGAGGGTGTTTGATTGTTTACTCAATCTAACTTGTATTTAAACATAAAATATAAAATGGTCACTGATATCACTTTTCTCTGGTTACGCAGATTTTCAAAAATCAGATCAAGGTCGCTGATCAGGACCTTATAGTATACCTTTAGGTTTGCATCTATATCTATATATATATATAAATTTAGACAGTGCGACAATATGATGCAACTTGGAATGTTTGGCTGAACTTTCAATTTAAGATTGTCTTTAAAACATCTAAAAATCAGTATACCCATGTGTTTGTGGTCATTGACGGAAATTTTTACGACTGTATTCGTAATCAGCACACAAAAATAAGTGTACATCAAATTATAGACGATTTGAGCGTAGAGCGAGGCATGGAGGTCAGTTTTGACTATTTTTGGTCGTTTTGATAGACTGGCGATCATTTCCGGTCATTTTATGATCGTTTTGGTAGGCTGGCGATCATTTCCGGTCATTTTAAAGACCTTATTCGCATGTAATTAGCGCATTAAAAACATCACTGGTATACCAAATATGAGACTTTTCAGAGATAATTTCCATTCATCCGAATTTTCAGGTCAGGGATATTGTAGCCAGTATGCATATCGCATCCGGATATTTTACGATATTTTTATGATCGTTATATATCAATTAGGTCTTCCGCAGTCTGTTTCTGGACTGCTATTTTTCCATCTGCGACGATCTAGAACGCGGGGTAATAGGAATTCATTAATTTCTCCACAGCTTGTGAAGAGAAAAAAAGTTTAAAAAAAAGAGAAAAAAAAAACAATTTTACTTTTTCAGGTAGAGCCGGCTCCCAACATTATAGTTCAAAAGAGTTAAAAAAAATCTGATCTCCACTTTTAAACGCCACTTTTTGTCAGTAATCAAACACAATTTCGACTAATTTTATAATGTAGATAACAAAAGTTTATAGTGCATATCGTTCATTTGAGCAATACTTGTTAGATTTTGTAAAAATCTAACCTATTGTCAAAATGCATACAGTAAGGCCGATTTCGATAAACAACAATTCAAAAACTTTGCAAATTATTACCGAACATATTAATTGCAAGCAACATCAACTTAAGTCGTTTACACTATGAAATTTGCCAAAACTGCAAATGACATACTAAGAAAAATTTGTCCTTGTGATCTGATTTTTTTTTAACTTTCAAACGATTGTACGCAAAGCTTGTATTCACGTGAACAATATTTAAATTGCGTACAATTTTTTTTGTTATTTTTAAGATCGTTAAGTAGTTTGCGTATTGTATAAAATTGTTTTAAAGAATCTATTTTCATTACATTTTGAAATTAATTACAATTTGTATGCAATTTAAAGAATTTTATTTATTATTTTAAATGTTTTAATTTTTTGCCTTTTTTGTTGTGTTCGTTTTTATAAACGATGTAAAGATTCTTTAAAAAGTTTTTAATGCCTAATCTGTGCGTTGAATCATTACCTGAACAACTTTTACTCAAAACTTTTGTTTCTGAAATCAACATTTGGCAAGATATTCAATAAGTACAAAAAAAAATCAGTTTTTAAAGTTATTTTGCAATAATAAACTATGACGCGTAACTCGCTCAATGCAGACACTTCAGGACATTATTCCCTATATTTTTCTTCGAATTTCAAGCCTAAATTCGCCGTGCTTACAAAGACCACCATGCCCAAATCCTCTGGCGCCCATACTAGTCGGGCTCATAATCAAACCTCATGTATTTAAACCGATTACAGAAAAGGGGAAAAATATCTACCCCTTACGCTACAGTGATCCAAAACAAAATCTGTTTCTTCGCTACACCTCTCGATACATACATTATACACGTTTGCAGTAAAAAAAGTTGTGAATCTCAACCGGATACAACTTTTCTTATACATTTTTTATTTCATGTGACATCATAACGTTCTAAATGAGATAAGTTAGAGATGAATTATAGTTTAGATTGGTTTAGGTTATAAAATAATATACGATGTAATTATTTTTCTAAATAAAATAATGTACTTTGTTTTGCAATTCTCTTCTATAGTTTTGACGGGACTAAACAATCTTTATTTTGATTGGCTGTTAAATGTTACATTTGAGAAAAAAATATCAGATACAAAATAATGTTGTGCATCTGAATTTAGTTAAGTTTTTTGTAACAAATATTACCATACAGTGCGTACATCAAAAATTTTGGTCAATTTTGTCAATCTAGGTATGGAAGGTATGGAATTTCGTGCAAAAGTGGTACGGAATTCCATAATGGTTCTTATTTCGGCTCTTTCAGCAGGTAGAGCGAAATTACTTATGGTATTTACTTACTGGCAGTGTACTGACGTGAAAAAAACTTTGTTTTGCCACATCAAAGCATATTTTGGTGCAGAAATGGTCACTTAAAAATGAAAAATGTGGTATTTTTGATATTTTCTAAGCTATGTCTGACTAGCTTATTGACCAAAAAAGTATAAATTCACGCTCAGTTATATACTTTTACTGTATCAAAGTTTGTTTTTCTTAATCAATCACTGATTTTTCGGAATTCGAAAAAATTCCATACGCGAAAAATCGAAAACTTGACACCCCTGTTGATAAGTGTTTTTTTGTTCAAAATGCTTGTATTTTAAGTATACCAAATCACTTGGAAATATTTCAAAGTACTGCAGCTCAATCAGTATCGGAATTCAGAACTCAACCAAAGGCGTAAAGTTTAAAATCCGTGCATATGTTAATTATATATAGCCTTCTACTTAATACATCATGTAATATAAATGACGAGCATGTTTAACATGACTAGAAATAAGCTTATTTGGTATTTAAATCAGTATTCTTGGACTGAGATTTTTTTTTTGTTTTTTCAAAACGGTATTAATAAATGAATACAAGAATAAATCAATAAAAATGACATCATCGCTTGTGTCAGAATATTTTTGCTCTGTAGAGTATTGTAAATACATTTTCATTTATAACTAGCCACTGCGGAAAAAAAATCACAAAAAAAAGTCAGTCCATCTGTGTTTTTCAAAAATTGATTCATTATTTCGCAACAAAGTAAAAAAAAACATGTACAACCAACCATCAGCTTCTTATGGGCACTAAAATTTTATTAATTTATTAGATAGTATGAAGAAAATTAAATTAAATTCGAGGGTGAACAAGAAATTTCAATCAATCGTATTTAATAATCATATAAATACAACGAATGATTTTTCGTGGAATTGCTCATAACTTATTGGGCCGTGAAATAGCGCAAGAGCTCTTGAACACTTTCACAAGATTTTGGATGGGAATAACATTCAAGGACTAATAAACTTGATGTATGTTAAGTAACGAGATAATTTAATATTCATACAATATTTCAAAAAAAGTTGCAGGCCTTTCATATTTTGATTCTTAAGAAATAACATTAAAAATTAATCATTGATTTTTTTACCAAAAATTATAGCTATTAAATTATACATAAATATAGCTATTAACACCTGTTTTTTATAGCTATTTCTGACACGTATTTATAGCTATAAAATACATGATTATAACTGTAATTACAGCTATAACTTATAGCTAATTAAATAGCTGATAATTTTAGACTGAGTAGAGTCCAAATTTATCTTTATCAATATTTTGCTTTCTCCTGCAAAAATATACTAGTAAATGGCTCAGATGTTTTAATACCCCCTCCCTCTATTGCACTGGCACAAAATGACTTCTCGACTACTGTATGCTGAATTGATTAACAGAATAAATAATGAACAAATCTGCCCCAAGCCACAATAATTGATGAAAAACTCATAATAAATAATAATACAATATAACCAACGATACCGGCGGAATTCCAGCTGCAAGGAGTAGATGAGAAGTTGACGAGTAGTAATGAAAAGAATTCAAGCGAAAGCATTACTTATATACTTATTTCCTACCCAAAGCCGACTGCAGCCATCGAAAGTATGGGAGAAATTATGCTGCAGCCTTGAAAGATGAATCTACAAATAATATTGCTCAAGATGCCTATTCGGTATATCAGTGGAAATCTTAAGATATCTTTAACTGTTTACACGCGCAAGACTTATAAACAATTAAAATTAGTTACAACTGATCTAACATTTCGAAATTTTGTTTTGGGAAATTTGTAAGCAATTATTTGAGAAGTAAGATAAGGTGCGAAAAATTAAGATTGGACAAAAACAAATAAATTCATTTTGTTAAACATTTGTGAACGATACGAAAGATTTGAAAAAAATTTGTTGTTCAACACGCAAAATATTGCTTTTTCGGATTGATTTATCACTACAGCACACCATATTATACTTCATAGATTTTCTGATGATTAACGACTCATTTTTTTTTATACAGCAAACCTTTTTAACTTAATTTAAAATATCTGAACTTTGAAAAATAAAATAAAAATGCACCTAATGCGATATTTTACAGTTTTATTATTCAATAGTTACTTATCTATTACTATTAATAATATTTTAATGGTATTACTTGTTGTAATCGAAGAAATTTTCGAAATTATCTAAAATTAATTATTTAATATTAGCCCCACTTACAACTGTTTATACATCAAACATTTTCATCAATTTGCTGAAATCTTCGTTGAACCCTGTAAACTACAACATCAACCCGTACGCTGAAATCAAATATTTTTCATAACAGTGAATGGAAAATGGCTATTTTCCGCACTGTTTTTAGTGTGAAAAATCTCATTGTCTGCATAGATGGTTATGAGAAATTTTGTACGCAACTCGTGCGGAACGATTCCAACACTCGTGTCTTTTCTCGTGAATTTTGAGCCCTCTGTCCCTTTGACCTCGAAGGTGCTTCATTCATGGACAATTCGATGTTTTTCAGCTTTTCAATCATATATCTAAGAAAATTTATTATTATTTAGAGTCTTAGAAAAAAGCATGCGCGTAAATAAAAATTCCATGTAGGCAATCAAATTTCTTCACATTTTTTTTAAGTCGAACATAATCTTTAAAAAATATTAAAATTATCACAATATTACAATATAAAAATGAAAAATCCTGCACAACGGAAAAAAAATTTGTTGGAAAAATGATAATTTTCTACTACCATACATTTTTGCAGATTTTCGAAAGTGTGTGGATGTAGATTTCCAACGAAAAAATTTTAGTTCATAAATAGACATGATAATACATATTTTTAAATAAACTATTAAAGATTCACAAATTACATGTTGAAAAAAAAATGTGTGCACCATAATACTTACCAATCATAATATTTCATAACGCCTCCAAACGTGCTTATTGTGCGTAAAATATTTAACAAATTTACATAGTGAACATGTTTTTTACAAACATATAATAATCAGACTCAACTTTTTTTCTTACAACGAACTTCAGTGCTACAATTGTCAAAAATTGTTTATCATTAGGACACAGGGATCTCTCGGTAAACATAATTTATCCAACATAACAGTTCATTTACAGTTCATTCAGGCATATGAACTGTAAATGAACTGTATGTTGGATAAGTAAAGAACATTTATTCACCAGACTTAATTTTTTACATAAGAAACTTTAATGCTATAATCGTAACTAATTGCGGTTGGGGAAAACCTGGAGCCTTACGATACATGTATTTTCTCTGCAACTTTCATATACGCTTGCCTTTCCATGCGAAGTCGTTGAATCTTTGATAGGGCTCAAAGCTTTGTACTGCAGGGAGAACACATGCAGATGGTGAAGTGCACTTATTATACGGATGTAAGAAAAGGAACTTTTTTTTTATTTAACAATACGATGAGCGAGCTTACAATCGCATAGGTCTTATAGCTTATAGTTGTTTATTCAGAAGAGGTTGATAATAATATGGTTTGGAGCTTCGATCTCATAAGATTCAATAATGGTACAATAATTACTACCTTCTCGAAGCACTGCCATAATTATACGTTCTGTAATTACAGTGCGCGATGAAACGCATGTACATTATCAATTTCATTGATTAAGCTTACCTTGCGCTTGTATGAGCTTCGTTTTACCCTTCCGATGTGCTAGAAAAAATTAAGTGACGTGCATGAGGATTTGCACGGTAACGCTCTTGTATCTAATGGTACTCTTTGATGGTACTGTTTTGTGTACTATTGTTTTCCTTGAATATGTGATTTTTCGTTCAGTACAAGTAACGATTAAACATAACAAGCGAAACTTGACTCATGCCGCATTGCATGTTTTTTAAAAGTTTATCTGTTAAATAAATTGACTTACAGAATCTAGTTTGCTTTGAGAAAACTCAATTCAAGTGACTTAAGACTTACCTGTTTTATCACATATTAAATTTTTTATGATATCAGTGACTTTATTAAGGTTGTACAATGGATTCAAGTGAATCAGAATACGCTATAAAAGTCAGCCGTTTCTTTTTACAGCCCTTAGGTTTATGGAATACTTTTGATGATTCATCAAAATATTACAAACTTCTCAATTTTCTTCGAATATCTGTTGTTTATTTTCTATTGCTGTTTGCAATAGTACCAACAGTGTTACATATCATTTTTGAGGAAAAAAACCTCGAAATCAGAGTAAAAGTGATTGGACCATTGAATTTCGCGGTAACATCTTTGATTAAGCATGCGTTAATATTTCGTAACAATTCTGAAATCACCGAGTGTTACCGACAAATGGAAATTGATTGGCGAAACACTTGCAACGTTGAAAAGAAGGTTTATATTTATAAAAGTCAGCCTGATTTTTTTTTTTTTTTTAAAATTTATAAAAGTCAGCCTGATTTTTTTTTTTTTTTCAAAGCGTTAAACTAAAAACATATTGACGCAACTGAGATATAAAAATATCATATTTCGTATGATGCTAAAAAATTAATGTACTATGTTACAGGTTATGCATAAGAAGGTTGGAACAAGCAGATCCTTAGTAATTTTTACAGCCCTCTTTACGTATATTGGCACAATACTCTACCATTTTTTTATACCACTAGCAGCAGTTTTATCTACTTCGTCGACAACTCCTTACAGTAATGCAGATTTTTTTAATATTTCTAAAATAGAAAATACAGCGGTCAAATTGCCACGAATACTTGCATATCCTGTCTACAACGCATGGATCAATATAGAAAATGATCGAATCTTCGCGATTGTTTACGTGTTACAGTATTTTTCTCAGTTCGCTTGTGACACTGTTATTGTTGGTACGTGTAGTCTGGCGGCCACCTTCGTTTCACATATCTATGCTCAGCTTGACATCATCATGATTTTAATAAAAAATTATATTGATGGTGACGTAGACAATGAAGGTGTCCCGTTTCCGAAAGGGGCCACGTCCCGTAAGGAAAGACTGGCAGTCATAGTACAGTGCCACATAAAAACTCTCAAGTAACTTTTCTCTTTAGTACTTTCAATATGGTCACTTTTTCTTATAAAATAAATGCCATAAAATTATATAATTTAAATAATTTCAGTTTCAGATCAAGGATAGAAGAATTTTTAAATGGTATTTGTTTTGTAGAAATAGTCGGATGCACCTTGTGTATATGCATGCTACTGCTGTACTGTATTACGGTAGATAATTATTTGAAAATATTCTGGAGCTTTTTGAAAAATTTCACAAGCAGTAGAGACTAAAAAATGTTAAATCGACTATTTGAAAAACTTTTCTTATTTAATTCATGCGATTCTTATTTTTGATGAATGAGAATTTATTAAAAAATACTATAACTATAATTTAAAAGTCAAAACTAGCTTAATTATGCAAAACGGAATTAAAGTTTTTTATTTATTTATTTAACAAAGTACACGGACTGATAGTCCTTTATACACGCATTACAAAAGATGCAGTTACATAAATTTAAGAACAGATGGGTTGATAGAGGATTTAAACTTATTAAGATTGTCGATATCAAACGCATTTAGATCAGAAGAGGCAACCAAATTCCAAATCCTTCTCAATCTAGCTATTGGTGTAAGAAATGAAAAATTATTTTGATAGGTGTCCTGAACCAGTGGTGCATGTCGCCTCAAGTTGTATGGAACATCCCTTGAGACAAAAAGATTGACTAGATAAGGGCAGTTCAACTGACGATAGGCAATTTTATA
>JAPYYV010009273.1:0-12036 GCA_030522625.1 Copidosoma aretas | reverse complement strand
GGGGGTCGTTAAAGTAGTGTGGGGGGTAGTGGGACTGTGTGGGGGTCTTACACATTTTAAGTTGGGCGTATTTCCCAGAGAAATATGAAGAATTTTCCCTCATTTTGTGGGGGAGAGGGTGGGGGGACCATGGGGGTGTGGGGGGGATGGACAGACCCACCAAAATAACTATATATTATAGGAAGGTATACATATGTATATATTTTTTTTGACATGTACGTATTTATGCATTTTTCTGTGTTGGTTTCAAAAAAATTTCATTTCCAATCCAATGAACATGTTGAGTCGCGTCTTAGCACCTCACCCCCCTCCTAAAAACTCGTATTAGGGCTTTGAAGTGAAGACCTGGAAAAAGTTTTGTGCATACGCGTCTGAAAAGAGTTTAGTGTAATTTATGTCAGTATCTAGTCTTAGCCAAATGTTAATTTTTTTAATTGAACCCGCTTGTTTCCTTGTATGAAAATTTTGTATTAATCTATCTTTATGAACTATAGTACATTATTTATGCGAATTAAAAGTAGTGCTTAGTGCAATTAGGATTAAAATATGATCGATATTTGGTGTATTCAATCTGAATGACTCTGAAGAGTCATTTACATGCTTTGTTCCAGAACAAATAATCGTAAATAGTAAATTAAGTAAACTTGAGCAAAAAAACACATCAGAGTCTTATGCTATAAATTTAATTTTCAACGGTTTGTGGATTATTTTATTACAACTTCTTCAACTTTTGGCATACATATGGCCTTAAGAATTGTGTATTCGTATCTCCGCTTGATGATTCTTTCTACTCCGTATCTTCTCCAACGTTTCTATATGTGGTTATTTAGACAATCTTAGGTCGTGGTTGACTTGTTGACTTGAATTTTCGATTGTTGGTCTACTGATCCTTTTTTTCTAGCGTAGACTTGTGGATTTGCCACTATAAGAGATACTTGGTGAGTTCTCTTTGCAAACGTGGGTCTTATTTTATTGCCAGTAACCCAAGATATACAAGAAATTTCTTACAAAATGTGTAATTTTGACTTACATATCTGTTACTGATGCAGTTACCTTCTTGTCTTTTTGTGCAAGGGTGATCTTACGAATACTGAGTTATTACTTAGTCTATGTTAAGTTGGTATAACTCTGATATGATTAAAATAGTTAAAAATTTAAACTGAAAATACCTCGATGAAGGCAATCAAATTTGCCCTTGTGTAAAAAAAAGTTTTTTTTTCGTTTTAAAATGTTGACATGGATATTTTTTTTTTTTTTATTTTTTTCCACTCAACTTTAAGTTCGCATTTATAATGTTGTAAAAAAAATTTTCAATTTACGATTGCTTCATACGAATAACTATATTTTAAACACCTTAATTCTTATTTACATTTTACCATAAATATAATACGCAATTACATTCATTATAATGAAAAAGGTTTTTAAGCTTAGTGTTTATATCGACTGTTTTGAGTCGATGTACATCAATGTTGGCAGGGTTTCTTGTTTATCTATTAATCGTAAGTTGTATTGATATTTTGTCCTTTATGTAACGTGAAGATCGTGTGTTAGTTGATGTGCGTTTTTCTGAAATCACTCGTTCTGTATCTTGATTATTGGCATACGTGTTGTCGTTGATTTTTCCTTGTTATTAAATGTTTTATGACTAAAAATTTACAATCTTCAGGCAGTTCCTCGGGGACGTTCGATACAGTTAGCGGAGACAAACCTTTGAGGGGCAAGGGGAAACAGGCAGCGAGTGAAGAATTGGCAAAGCTGCACTAAATTGATGTAAATATACCCACAGTTCTACATGTACTTTCATTATATACATACATTCATTCATACACAAATGAATTTTTCTTTGTGAAAAGCAATTTCGAGACTTATGGCCATATGGCGAGTGAAGCCGGAAGCTCGAGTTGCCTCTTGACGTTGTCGTATCATTTTTTTCAACCGTTTTTTATTTTTTTTTTTCGTAAAAAATCAGATGATCATCGCGAAACTTGTTATACATTAAATTATTAACACTATATGTGACATATAAATAAATGGGCAGAATTCATTGGATCAATTTTCTTAAAACTGAGTTCTTATCAGTTTTCCCATAAGCGACCATGTTAAAATGCCTGAACTTTCAAATTTAATCTCTTGAAACCGAAACAGATAAACTGATTTGACTGACTGGCAGAGAAGAGAACTGGATAGTCTGATTAAACAACTAGAAACTCATAATACCAATTGTATTATTAAGACCATCAAATATATCAATAACAACCCTACTATCATTGATATTGAACAGTCGGAGGTCAGCCAGGTAGTTTTTACGAACGATGGTCTTGCTGTCACACTTGGATCGGGGACTGCTGGTGGCTTTTCGGACTCTGATGTTGCAGCCTCTGGTAAAAAGCGAAAAGCTGCTACAGACAAGTGCGCTGATGGATCTTGACTATCCAATAAAAAGGGTCGTGGTAGATCGAGGGGTTCGAAAGACGGGCATCTTTCCGAATATATTATCAGAACGTAAGGAGCATCAAAAATTGCATGAAACTAAGCTCATTTCGTAGGAATGTGGCAGGTGTCAGTCTTCTATATGATATTATTATTGTCAGCGAGATCTGGCTTAAGCCTGGCATCCTCGACTCTGAGCTTGGTCTGGCTGAATACAGAGTGCTTACATCTGACAGGAGCGCTCAACATACTGGTCTTTCCCGTGGTGGTGGTGTTTTCATTGCTGTAAACTTACTCCTGGACTCCACATTGTGCCATTGCGACGGGGTTTTCGACCATATTGTTGTAAGGTTAAATAACACATCAGATGTAGTTATCGTCGGTGCGTCATACATCCCTCTGGATTCACCAAGTATTGCCTATAGTGATGCTCCAATCAACATTGAGAATGTCATGAGATTGAACCCAAACGCTAAGCTGATTTATTTAGGGGATTTTAATCTGTGCAATGTTAAGGGGACCTCTAACCCCTTTGGTTTCGCTGCTTTGGATTATCTTCCTCCCAAGCGGCTGGAGGCTCCATTGGTGTTAAATAAGGTGCTCTCCTTTCACGGTTTATCGCAGCTGTTCCCGGTTCATCCGCTCAAAAATTACACTCTAGACCTTTCATTCAGAAATTGCAATGTTGTGAACTCAGTTAAAGACTTTGATCAGTTAGTTATCGCTGACAAACATTATATTGCCGCAGTTTTTGAGGTGAAGTTGGAGTTATGTGTTCAACTGGATGATGGTCCCAGGAGGAGAAACTTCAATAGGGCTGATTATACCGCGATGTCTTCTTATCTGTCTGAAATTGAGTAGGCTCCTCTGCTATCCGACTATGATCTGAACGTTAATGTCTTGATCTGTATGTGCCTTTTGGTGGTCATTATGATGGTACATTTCCAAGATGATATCATTCAGAACTAAAGCAACTGTTATTTGATAAAAAGCAAGCCCACGCTAGGTATAAGTTCACTGGGCTTAATTTTGACTGTATAAAGTTTCAAAGGTTACGCGTTTTATGTCCAAGAAAATCAAGATCTTGCTGTACTAAGTATCTAAATAGTGTTGAATGTTCTGTGTCTGGAAACAGTAAGGCGTACTGGTCATATGCAAATAAGTTTTGCAGGAAAAGTTTTGATATTGTGAATATCACTTTAAATCGGAGCTCTCTCAGCGATTCTTACGTTATTGCTAATGCCTTTGCGCAATATTTTGGTTCAGTATACTGTAACAAGCAGATTGTCTGCATTTGTAATTTTGCTGATATTATTTAACTTAGTGATACTCATGTTACGGGTTGGGACGTTGACAGCGCTGTCTTGGGGATAAAATACGACGTGCATCCTGGCTATGACGACGTTCAATTGTTTTATAAGTGGATAAGGTTATTGAACCTATAAACTTATTCACAATCGACTTTAACGAAATAAGGAATAAACTCATATTATGCATCACAAGTCCACAATGCGTCAACATAACATTTATTATGTACTAAAAGAATTTTGTATGTATAAAAATTTCAGTTTAAAAGTGTTCCACTTATATCTATTTGAATACTAGGAATATTTTCATCTATTTGTCCACACCACCTGAGAGGAAAACATACGGACTTCAGACGTACTGAGGATATTTACAATAAACGTATAATAGCATGATCTCAATTAAATAAATATTCAAATGTGGTAGCAGAAAATTATGATAGGAATTTAATTTTATTAGTAAGTATAAAGTGCTTGGTGCATTGAACCTTTTTTTATGTTAATATTACCATAAAACGATGCAAAATTCATTATTTATTACATGTATTTGTATGACATGATACAAGTACGTACACGAATAGAAACTCAACATAGTTGTAAAATAATAAAAACCGTAGAAGTATCGCCCTATTAGAATAGATTATGTTCATAAGATAATCAATAAAGCTTTACCATAACCACAAAAAGATAGAGCTCCTCGTGCCCGTATTTGAATTAGAAAAATAATTGAATATTCATTTAAGTTTTTTTATAATGTATAAGTACATTTCTTACATATCTTATTTTTCTAATTTATTTAACCCGTCCGTCTCCTATCAAATCCTTCGACGTATACGTTTTATGAAATAATCGTTTATTTATAACTATTCTATAAAATTTTGTATTAAAAAAACAATCAACATTTTTAATAATAATTTTAAAAAATTTATATTTATTTCTAATTATTCTTGTAAAAATAATATCCGTATAATTTTTGTATAACATGTACACTAAGCTATTATGTGACAAATAAATTTTGATTAAAAAATTATACCATCCTAAATTTTAATATTAGTTCAAATTAAATTTTTTTAACTTAAAAATTTTATTGTAAAATAAGAATACATCATGACTTGTACTAGTATTAAATAATAAAATAATAATCCACATGATCACTTTCACGTCAGTGCTATACATTTTGTCGATTGACATCTCAAAATTTTAAGTTAAAACATAAAATTACTGAAAATTTATTTCCAAACAATATTTTTTATTTCCAAATTATTATGTCTCTCTACTTAAATGAATCCACTATTCTTATTTTTGCATCTAGATAAAGCTGCATATAATTGACTGTGAGAAAACAAATGTTTTCTCAAGTATAAACCTACATTATCGAAGCTTTGACCTTGAGATTTATTTATAGTTACAGCAATTGCAACAACTATTGGGAACTGTTAACGATATAAAATAAAAGGTAACGTCGAATTGCTTCCAGTGTTTAAAGTTATTATTGGAATAAAAACTCTACTTCCAACTTTTTTTCCAGTTATTATTTTCCCTTCTATATTCTACTTTAATAATTTTGTAATTTTCATTCGTGTACCGTTACACAAACCGTCCGATAAACTTAAATTTCTGAGTAACATTACTCTAGTGCCAATTTTTAAATTTAGTTTATAAGGTGGTAAGCCTTCGCGGATATTATTAAATATTTCCAGAGAAAAATTTATATCAATTTTATTGTCGGACTTGTCAACTTCTTTGTAGCTTGCGTTATCTATGCTATAATAAGATTTAGCTTCTCCAGCAACTTTTCTAAAAAAATCTCATCATTTAAAAAGGATGTATATTTTTTATGTGAAGTTATTGTGACACTACTAAGTGAACAATTATTGGAATCGGAAAATATTTCAGAACACACATTTAAAATCCATTTTTCAGGAATATTAAAAGTTTCTATTTTTCCTTCACCAATTTTCAATAGTAATTTCTAAAATCCTTCATTATTAAAACAAACAATAATTTTTTAATCTTTAAATTTGGACAGTACACCATAAAAATGATGATTGAATAGATTCTTCTATTATAATTCTTCTGTCACTGTTTTTTATGATTGGGAAAATTTGACGAAAATCTCCTCCTAAAATAATTAATCTAATTCTAAAAATGTCCTTCTGTATCACATAAATCTTCCAATTTTTTGTCCACTATTTCCAATACTTTTTTAGTAATCATTTAAGCTTTATCCTGAACTATTATTTAACTTTTTTAAATTTTTTTTATCAGATTTGACTTGTAAAAATGAACTCTCTACATTATTCAAGTCCAATGGAAGTCTAAAAGTTATATGACCTGTCATTCCTTTTGGCAGAAATATTAATGCTATGCCAGTCCAAGCCTTTGACACTATTTTCTTACCTTGAGAAATAAAATCTTTATTATTAACAAAATCTTCTGTAAAATAGTGTCTATATTCATTCCATATTTTATTACCTTGAACAGTCTCCGAAATTAAAAACCATGCGAAAAATTGTCTCACTTAATAAGGAAACATAACATTGATTGCTTCTTTAAGAATATCATTGATTTTGGAATTATGATCAATGAAACCCATTGCAATAGCAGTATCTTTGAACGTTTTATATTTTATTCCTTTACATGTTCTCACATCTTTGAAGAATGTTGCACCATTACCTTTTTTTAATATAAGTTTAAAAAAAAACATCTCGTGGTCCTTTGGAGATACAGTGCTTAATCTACCTGTTGCAGTATTTTTCATTACATTTTTTCTTTTTTTCCAAATTTTTAATTTATTATTTAAAATATAGTATTCAGGAATGTTCAAATACTTTATTCATTTAGCAAAATGATTATGTTTATTCAATTTAAACCAAGCTGTTAGTTGTGTTTGATGGTTTCTTATAACATTTGCAACATCATTTTTTACAATTACAATTGGTTATTTATTTTCAAGATGGGCAGCTAAATTCACAACTGTATGACTTCTACCATAAATTGGGAATTTTCGTAGTCTTCAAGCTGCTTCCATAGGACCTATATTTCTAGCATCAATGTAACTACTAATTTTATCAAATATTTCGTTCTCTTGGTCTTTTAATTTTTGAATTTTAATACAAGCCCTATCAGTACTCTTATGAATATAGTCATATATATATAATACTATACATAGATGCACAATATTCAAAATTCATACGACATTTATATTTCATTATTAAAAATTTATCATATGGTACAACCATAAAATTATCAACAAAAATTTTATCTTTATTCCAAATTTTGTAAATATGGTTTTTAGAAATACTATTACGTCTCCTACATTGCGGAAAATATTTGTTTGAAATGTAGATATGTTCGTAAATTCTTTTAAGATATTTTTCATGCATTTCTGATTACTTATACAAGGACTTTTTTCTGTATGAGGACCATAAAGCATATGTTTAATTACTAATTTTAAGAGTTTTGTATTACCGAAATTTCAGCAGAAATAAATCTTTCCAATTATCTCAGGTACAATAATTTGTTTATCAGGATGTAAAGTTATTAAAATGTGTGCATGAGGTAGACCGCTTTTTTGAAATTCAATAGTATAAACGTATACTAATACTGTACCAAAAATATCACTTTTAGTGATATCTAAAATTGATGAGAATTTTAAATGAAATAGTCGAACTGTGATATTTGGAATATCGTTTCGTGTAGTATTTTTATGAAATTTAGACAAAAGTAACTTCAATTCTTTCCATTGGGGATTACATGTTACTGTTATGAATAGATCTCGTCTACCACATTTTCTTATCACAGATATTGCATCTTGATAGTGTTTCTGCATGTATCTTGGACTTCCGATGCATGTTGATGGTAGTATGTGAAGATTTCCAATGTTTTCTGTATTTTCAAAATTCTCTGAAGTATTGGATGCGCTATCAATGATTTCGTCTAATAACCCTGGGTCAAATTCTATTCTTAATTTTTTATCATATCTCATATAATTCAAACGGTTATATATTTAATCATGATATAGGAATGTATAAAAAATTGTTAAGTTTACCTTCCCCCGTATAATAAAGGACTAAAATTATCCTTATGAGGTCTGTAAGACAGTCTGTATGAATAATGTTGTAATACAATAAGTTTTTCCTTTTATTTAAGTAATTTTTCAACTAACCTGTACCCCATTCTTAATCTCCAAGAGGAAAAAGTGATGGAAATACCATTGGATCTATGAAATGAGAAAGTTTGTTTGGAAAAGTTTCTTTAGGATAGATATCTGGTAATTCTTTCGGATATGCATGAAGATCAAAACGTTCCGGAAGTTCCGAGCTTAAAACTTAGATAGCCCCACAATCTGCTGTTAATGGTTTATTGTGAGTGTGTTTCTGCTGACCATTTTTCCTTGAAAAAATCATTTTGTGATTTGGTAATTTTTCTGTTTGTAATTTTATGTAAATCTTTGTATTTTTTGGCTATTTGATTTCAATTCATAATCTGTGTCAAATTTTATGTATGTTTTTTGAGAAGATTATTATTTTTCATATAATTTAACCTTCGATCAAAAGCAATTTTATCATCATATATATATACATATAATTGACTATTTTTTGCCTCTTTATCAATATCTGACTTTAACCTATTTTGAGTAACGTGAACGATTCGTCCTTGAATTTTGATATTATATATACCTTCTCCTTCTTGTTCTATTTTTTTTCTTATCAAATATGCATGACTAAATATATTATTATAGTATCTGATAAATATTCTAAAATGTCCATCATTCAGTAAAAAAATTTTTAATAATGGATTATATTTACCCAAGGGACTAAGACGAATTTTTCCATCATGAAAACACGCTGATTTTTTTCTTTCTTCTATTCAAAAAGCTGCTGAACAATACTAAAATTTATAATGCATCACACCATAACATAAAGGTTCCACTAAAAAATCGTCATTGGTATCTGAAGTAATACTACAAATCTTATTTGAATTATTATCCTCGGATGCATTATCCATCGTTTTAGTTCGATCTTTTTTTTTCTATTTTGATTCATTGAATTAAAGATTCCTTAATTTTTTTTAATACCAGGATTTTCGTAATTTAATAAATTAAACTTACCCAAATCTGTACTTCCCAAAAATTCAATGGTCAGTTTCAAATCACTTGACTAATCACCAAAATTTAAGATTTCAGTAGAATTTAAAAAAATTATTTTTATGTATAAATGTATTATATCCACTAAACATTGTTTTTCAATTAAAGTACCATAAATTCCGGTTTTCGACATGATTTTAAAGTAATCTTCAGAATTTTCAACATTTTGTAGAAATTTATTTTTTAGTTACATTTTTAACAATCAGTAGTTTGGCTTATACATGAAAATTGCCATTGCTATACAAAAAAAATAGAAAAAATTTTAAATAATCCATTTTCAACTTTTTCATAACAATGATCAAACGATTTCTTAAATTTTTCAGATTCACTACCATTATTTTGCAATTTTTATTAAATTTTCTCTCTAAATATATATTTTCGTTTTAAGATGCATTTTTTTGTAATTAATAATCATTTATTGTAATAAATGATTCATTAGATGTTTCATAAAATGCTTCTGTTTGAAATTCCGTAACATTTAATGATTTATTCAAATAATTCTTTTCATGAATTAATTCGTGTATACTATTATCATTTTGTCTCGTTTTTATAAAAATTTTTTTGAAATATCTTTTTATGACATTTTTTTACGTTGCCATAATGTAATATTTTATACCGACCAGCATCAAAGTTTCCAGAAAAAAAAGACTGAGTTTTAGTTGACTATTTACATTTCCATATGATTAAATATAATTACTCATAAATTTAACTGTAACGAGAATATTAGAAAAAAACAATATCAAATGTAATGAACGTTTAGAAAATGATGACAGTTGAGCAGCTAAAATTTTTCACAGTTTTGCGCACACATAAGCTTTAAAAATTTAAAAATTCGCTTATCTTTAAAGGAAAACGAGATAGGCTAAAAACAAAAATTTGTATGGATATTCTAAAGGAATGAAGAAAACCGATAATGTTTATGAATAGAGAGGTCTTCGTGGATACAGAAACATTACCTTAATTTCAGATATAATTTTATTAATAAAAGGTTCAAAATTTTAAAAATAATTGTCAAATGAAATTAAAATCACTAATATACTTATAAAATCATTTACTAAGGAATTATGTTTTTTTTAGAGTTGTAAAATCTGCAAAAATTAACTTTTAACAAAAGTAAAAGGTTAGGAATGTTTCATAAAAAAAATTTAGAAATTAATCATCTTTGGTGCTTCTATCAAGTAATAAGATCAAAATTTTAAAATAGTCAAGTTTCGTTCAATTGCAGTGCCCAATACTTTATTACTAAGTCAATATCTCGTACAATAAGAAAATCAAATTAAGTAATTTCTACTCTTGGCTTGATGTAATCACTAAACTTTTATTTTTGAAAAGTAGCAGTCAGGAACTTTGCTTGATTAAAAATCATCATGTATCATGATTTTTTTCCTCAAAAAAATATAAATTAATTATAACATATGCAGGATATTATGTTGATGTTAAGATTTAAATCACCTCAATCACGAAAATTTCAGACCTGACCAAAACATATTCCATGTCTCTAGGATTTTTATCCAAAACTTTAATTTGACTGGAATCTTTGACTGATAATAAATAGCTATGACCTGTAAATTATAAGCATTTTTTTATTGTTTCTGTTGTATTAAGTATAAATATTATATACCATTTTCTTGGGAATCTCCTGTTGAATAAATTTTGCAACCAACACACAAATTCAACTTGTCTTTCTTCTTCTTAATGAACTTTATCTTTAATTTTTTTTTAATCTGGGAAATATCCAAAATAATCATTCACATTATTTTAGATTTCGAACGATGAGCTTACTGTATACAAATTTCCTAGTTTCTAAAAGAATCATATGTATTTGATTTATGTTTAATAATTACTTATCATAAAAGGAATGAACGAGAACTTACTAACGATGCCACTTTTATTTGCTATGTTATTATTATGAATTTTTAAAACATTAAATTTTTTCCACTCGAATTCTCCCAAACCAGTCACTTTTAAATACGCCTGTAAACTATCCTTGGTCCATCTTTTTGATTCCACAAGTGTCCCATTTTGAGTTAATACTTTCTGTCAATTTTCAGAATACATTTTAATGAAAAATATAGTCATAATGATCAATTTGATTCCAATAAAAAGTAAAAATGGTCAACAGTACTTCATATAAAATAAAATTTTTGCTGAAGAATTCAATGTTTTCATTATAAATATTACATTTTATCCTTAAATCATCATTGTTATTAAGCAAAATCTTTTTCATCTTGTATTTAGTGTTATTTTCATTTTTTGTAAAAGTTTGCTCATCAAAGATTTCTTCTACGAAAGCCATCGCAGTTATGAAAAAGATATGATTTAAGTTAATAATATAAGTAAGAATATTGCTTCCGTAATTAGTCATAATGTACATAATTGCTGTACAAATAACAGTAGTAACAGTAGATTAATATTGTTATTATGTTTGTCAAGATTATTACATTGTAGGTATACAAAAATTTTAAGTTTAGTTACATATCTTTGACTACATCCATGTTGAAAAACAATATATGAATAATTTTTTTTCTTCAGACATACGTTTTATAGAAACTCCAAATACTTGTGTCATTCACAATGTTTTTTTTTGTAAATTTTTTTTTTCATTTCTGTTTCTCCTTTTAATACTTTTAGACCCAAAGTTAATTTAATGCAATTTTTCTGTTAATTGATCAATTGTGTTTTCTGTTTCAAGATTCCTTAAGTATTCTATAAATTTTTTTTGTATTGTTATTACTCTGAAATGGAAATGAATATATGGAATTTTGACTGAATAGAAATAAAAAAATTAACAATTTACCTTTTATTTGTTTCTTCATTATTAATCAAACAAAGGCTTAGTTTGATGTTAGAAAAAAATTTGTTGAACTATTTTTTTATTGATGAAAATGATAATAACCACTAAACAGTTATACTTTAAAATTAACTTGATTTCAAGTCAGGTTTTCTGTCAATAGATTAAAAAATTTAAATCCACTTTTTCGTAACTTAGAAGAGTTCCAATGATATCATCAAATAACTAAATAAAAACGTTCTACAAACGAAAACAATATTTTAAAAATTCAAACACCAATAATACTTTTGTCGACTGTAAATGTTGAAACAAGACAAATATTTATATCGGTCTTACAGTCACATTAATAAATAAACATTAAT
>JAPYYV010009272.1:0-12036 GCA_030522625.1 Copidosoma aretas | reverse complement strand
CTAAAGTTGAAAGTAAAACTTTAACACCCGATCCTTTCTCTCATTTTTCCTCTACCTGATCGGTATCACGATCCTCACAGCCGTGGTCAACACTTACCTCAACAACTTCAAATGCTTTTAAGGTTTGGCCATACTATGATGGTCACTCTCGATCCAGCTGCCTCTCCTTCACATTTCCGAAGCTCTGGTTAAGCTTAAGAAGTGCAAGATGAAGTAGATCCAGTGGTAGAGCAGCATCACTCAGAACCTCTGCCAGTCTTTATACTTCGTGCTGACCCCAAGGGAGAACTCATACGCCTATTATCGTGCAGTTCATGACGGTGGTCAGGAAGACTTGGTGTTTTTCTGAATCATTCCAGTGCTGCTCTCCTGCGTCCTTTCCTTCATACTTGTAAGGAACTTGTAATGAGCATAGTCAAAAGGATGACCAATAAGGTGCCGGACCGACAGTAGTTTCTGTTTTTTCTGTCCGGAAAAATTACATTACGCCCATGGTATTCTTGGTGTACGTTTGTGCCCGAGTCGCGCGTTGTTTTTTTTTTTTACCAAGGTTGCAAAGTGTAATTTTGTTCCCGTGGGAACACTTTTTCGCCTCCGGGCTCAAAGTACTTTTTTTTACTATGGCCCCAAGGAATTTTAAGGGCCCAAAGTGCTGTCTGAAGGCTTATCGCACTTTGTGCCCGGTTAAAATAGTAGTTTTTCTCTCCAAGGCGGTTTCTGGGCCCGAGGGCGGTTGCCCGAGGGACTGTTGGGACCCACCTAGTCGGATGCACATGAGTGGCGAACGCTGTTTTTCCTACCGAGGGTGTACCAGGATTGCAAAAGTGCCCGAGGTAGGAAAAAGTTTTTCTTGTTTTTTCGTTCATTTGTGCTTTACAGGGAGAAACACTTTAAATCATCTAAGAGTGTGTATAAATACTCAGCTAGTTCTCGCTCTAAAACCATTCAACTATATAATATAGGAATATATGCACACACATATGTCTAGTTCCATCATAAATGCAGGATCAGACGATTTTCGTCTCAAATGTGCATCTCTTAAAATTGCTTCGAAAACGCCCTGGGGCCCAGGGATCGTCTTGGTCGGATGCACATAATGCCCTAAAACCATAGGACTATATAATACAGGAATATATACAGACATATGTCTAGTTTAGTCATAAATGTAGGATCAGACGATATAAACTTTTTAAATACTTTATTATTACAAATTTTATGAAACCAAAAGTATAAAATTATATAAAACTATTAGCTTTTTGTTGGTTAAATAATTACAAAGGATTTTTAAAGTTATTTTCTAAATAAAATTTTGATAAAATTATGTAATGATGTACTTTCCATTTAAGATCATTTTTATGTTTCTTTAACTTTATACCAATGGTGCATAATCTGTGATTTTACCAAATAACAACTTTTTGAAGGTGTATTGAAACATAAAAAAATATTTATAAATATGAATTCAAAATTTTGTCCATGATCTGTACGTGCTCTTTAAATGTCTAAAGTATCTTTTTGTTCATATCTTTTTAGCCTAGATTATCAAACTTTGTTACGAATAATATTGGACTAACATATTAGACATAGTGTGCATAAGTTTTTTTATAACATAATATTACTTTAATGCTAGTTATTGAATCAATCTAATTCACTATCTCCATCCATAATCTTTGTACAGCTACCTGTGCGTCAGAAATAATTGATAAGTAGGTTATCTTGCAGTTTTTGCCAGTGGTAGTACACAATATTATATTTCAAAGTGGTAGACTGCTACAAATATATCAATAGACTTTAAAATTTCATTGTGGTTGGTGGATACTTCACGAAGTTGTGTCTATTTGTCATCTGAGAGTTACCCCCCTTATACGGCCTCATCTTTATCTAATATCAAGCTACATCTTTTTACTGATTATGTTCCTAATGAATAACTTGACTGATGTCGCGCGACACTCTAGTGTCGCATCATTTGAAATACGTTTATTAAATACACAAAATAAAAACATACCTTTACCTTTACAAAATAAAAACATACCGCCCCCTCACAAGCAGTAGTTCCATTTATTTTTCTAAATTTACATTGTATATAGTTCATGTTAATTGTGTGAATATAATTTCAAAAATAATTTGGGATTATATTTGGAATTTTTTAAGGTAATTTAATTTTTTTTAATTTTTTTTAAATTTTTGACTTCAAGATTTATGACGTTAGATCAATATTTTATTTATTTCATTTTTTTCTTTTAGATTCAATACGTAAAATACATTTTTTGGAGTAAGGAATACCATCTTCGTCTTTGCAAGTATACGTATCTAATTTAAAATGTCTGATTCCAAAATTGAAGTAGAAGGTAATGGAAATTGCTTGTTTAGATGTTTCTCTTACACTTTGTATGGTTCACAAAACTTTCATATGCAAGTACGTTTAGTTATAGTGAACAACGTTGTAAAAGAGTGGAATAACTAAAAAAAATTTATTAAAGGAAATGATTATTACCACAATATTAAGAGTAAAGAAGATTACGCGGATCAAATGTCAAAGTTCGGTGTTTACGGAAGTGATATTGAAATTATAAGTTTTGTGGATAATTTTAAAGTATTCACAACAGTTAGGATTGATGATTCTAATAGAAATTATTCTTTCGGAAAACATTCTAACGATTCAAGATTGAATTTCATTTTTAAAGGAAATTATGATTCTGGCCATTTTAACATTTTTGATTACAAGAATAATATGAAATTATATGAAAATAATGAGCAGAAAGATGAAACCTTTACTACAAAAACTTTTCCGATAAATTAAAATTTAAAAAAGAGGTTGAAATAACAATAGACGGTAATGGATTATTTCGTTGTTTCTCTTACTTTTTGTATGATTCTCAAAATTTTCATCTCAAAGTTCGACATACAATTGTAAAAAACGTCATTGACGAATGGGAATATTTTAAGGATTTCATTGTTGGTCATACATATTATGATAGGATTCAGAATAAAACAGATGAGGAGTGTATAAGTAAATTTGGTGTAGAGGTAGTGAAATTAAACTAAAAAGTTTTGTTCAAATTTATGATGTTTGTATAAAAATTTTATTTGAAAAATCTAATTTTACTCATACTTTGTTATCAAAAGTTTCAAATAAATTTTATTTGACATTGTTTTTCACAGGAAGTTTAGACAACGGATACTTTAACATTTTTGATTTCAACAATCATAAAATAAGAGAATGCTTGAAAAAATTATACAACCGTAATGCAATAATAAGAAAAAGAAAAATCATTAAATGTTATACAGAAGAAATTCCTTGTAAAAAATCAAAATTAGAAATTACTTTCGACATTAACGTGGACAAATCATTAACAGAAATTGAAGCGTTAGATTTTGGAGAAATAAATATTGAATGTTCACATTGTTCAGCTGTATTTTGGAATGAAGAACGTAAAAAATTGAATTGTAAAAACGGAAAAGTTTTTTTACCTCTATTAAGTCACTATGACAAAGAATTAAAAAATCTTTTATTAAACGATGATAATTTCAGGCATTTAATTCGTTATTATAATAACATGTTTTGTTTTGCAACTGTTAATGCAAATTTCATTCATGAATAAAAGCAATTTACAATTTAAAAATTCAAGGTCAAATTTGTCATTGTTCACCTAATTCTCTAATTTCATCTGATGAACAAGAATCATCATGCAGTCAACTCTATATTTATCACGATTTGAGTGCTGTTAAAAATTATTAAAAGCAAATAAAAATTTGAGAAAAAAACATGTAGAATTCTCAACTGATATTATGAGTAATAATCTGTTTGCCAAAAAGTACAAATTTTTACACCAAAAAGGTAATACACAAAATTTACCAAATTATGAAATGTTTTTTGCTTGTAAAAACGATAATCAAAAACATCGTTACAATAAACCTTTGGTACCAGAATGTGGTGCCATTATTGTTTCCAATTCTGGTACAATCAAAAAATTCGATTTATGTGTATATCCAAAAAATTTACCAGACAACATACATCACACACATTTTTGAACAAACTTTCGCACTTTATAGACACTATGGTGTTTCCCATAATGTTTCCCTTAGGTGACTTAGGATGGACTACGAATTACAGTATAAATCCAAAAAATAAATATGAAAATTTATCTTTTACAACATTATTTGTATAGACTATCCTATTGACTAAAATCACAACAATTTAATCCATTGTTATATGGCGAAAGACTAACACAAGTATTTTTACATGCATATGCAATGGTTGAAAGTAATAGAAATAACTTTTTCAGAAACAATCAAAAATCATTAAGAATAGAGTGTTATCAAGGCTTATTAGATCATGTAATGAATAGTGCTTCTAATATCTCCAAAAACTTTGAAAATGAGAAAGTGGGCAATCTTTATATTTTACCATCAACTAACATTGGGGGACCAAGATACATGCAACAACATTACCAAGATGCTATGTCAATTATGAGAAAACATGGAAAACCTGATTCATTTATAACAGTTACTTGTAATCCAAAATGGAGTGGATTGAAACAAGTTTTGAAAAATTTCCAAAAAAAATACAATGCCTAATGATATTCCGAACATTACAGTAAGATTATTTCATACCAAATTAAAGTCAATATTAGATGATATTAATAAAGACATTTTTAGTAAGGTAATTACATATGTCTATACCATTGAATTTCAAAAACGAGGATTACCTCATGCACATATTCTTCTTACATTACATGCGAAAAATAAATTAATAATACCGGATCAAATAGATAAATATATTTTTGCTGAAATTCCAACTTATGACTTAAAGCTTCAAAAATTGGTTATAAAACATATGCTTTACGGACCACATAACAAGAATACTCTATGTTATAATGAGAACAATAAAAGTTGTAAAAAGAATTTCCCAAAAAATTTTACTTTAAGTACAATATTTAAAGAAAATGGGTATCCTGAATACAGAAGGAGAGATAATTCTAATCAGAACCATATATATAAAATAAAAATCAGCCTTGAAGAACTTCCCGTTAACAATTCAATGGTAATGTCTTACAATAAATACTTGTTGATGAGATATAATTATCGTATAAATGTTGAAAGTTGTGCATTAATACAAAGTATAAAGTATATTTTCGATTATATTCATAAAGGAGGTGATATATCTTTTTTAAAAATACAAGAAGAATATAAAATTAAGAATGAAAATTCTACTGATACAGAGATACTTGATGAAATATGACAATTTACTGATTGTCGTTATTTAAGCCCGATGGACGCAGCATGGAAGCTTCAAGAATTCCCTCTCTGTGGTAGAAGTCATTCAGTATTTTATTTACCTGTTTACTTAGAAAATAAACAAAAAATAATTTTTGAAGAAAATAAAATTGAAGAATCACTTCGAAATTGGAAAACTCCTTTAAAGCATGGTTTGAATTGAACAAATTTGATATATGTGCAAAAACAATCAAATACGTTAACATTCCTGAATATTATACATTTAATAGTAAAACAAAACAGTGGAACAAACGAAAACGTTTCAGAACACAACAATAGGTAGATTAAATGTAGTTTCTCCAAAAGATCAAGAGCGATTTTTTTTTAAATTGATATTGAATAAAGTAGCAGGTAAAACATCTTTCACCGACTTAAAAACTGTTAAGAACATCACGTATGATACTTTCAAAGAAACAGCTATTTCTATGGGATTAGAAGACCATGATTCTCAAATCGATATAATTTTTGAGGAAGCGTGTAATGTTATGTTACCTTTTCAACGTTGTAAATTTTTGCATGATTTGTTATGTCTAGAAATTTTTTAGGCAACATTATTTGGGACAAATACAAGAAATTCTTTTTGGAAGATTGTAAAGATGACGAAAATAAAGCTCTATTACACTTAAACGAAATTTTCATGTCTGAAAATATGTCTTGTCAAAATTTCAGTTTACCAGAACCGACAGGATCGATAAAAAAAAATTCCGACAAAGACAACAATGAAATTATATTCTGTAAAAGTAAATTCAATGAAATATTTTCAAAATTGAGCAATGATTAAAATATTATTTTTCATGAAATGATAAAATTTGTATGAAAAAAATTTTTTATTGATGGATCTGGCAAAAAAATTTATATAAGACATTAATTTATTATTTCTTATCAATTGGGAAAAAAATTATAACCATAACGTAGACAGGAATAGTTTCTATTTTACTTCCAAAGGGAATGACTACTCACAGAACTTTTGGACTTCCTTTAGATTAAAGCACTATTGAAAGTGCGTTTCTCCAGTTTGAATCAGATAAAACAAAATTACGTGAAGTTGAAGTTATTATTTGGGATGAAGCGTCTATGATTCCAAAAAAGGCATTAGAAATAGTTGACAGAACTTTGAGGGATTTATCCGATGATAAAAAACCTTTTGGAAATAAAATAATAATTTTGGGTGGAGACTTTCGTCAAATTTTACCAGTAGTCAAAAACGGGAATAGAACTAACATTATTGAAGGTACAATAAAGTATTACAATCTTTGGCCACTATTTTACATTTTTTATTTAAAAACTATCATACGTTCTATTGATAAAAAATTTTTGTCGTTATTATTGAATATAGGTGCAGGCAAAATTGAATCTTTTAAAATTCCTCGTGAATGGAAAACAAATGATGTATGTTCCAAAGTTTTTAATAACATTGATGATTCTCCATCAAGTAGAGCTATACTAACATCGCATAATGAATACACACATTTTTTAAACAAAAAAACTTTGAGTAATATGCCTAAAACAATAGTAACCTACTAGAGTATTGATTATGCAACTCATAAGGGAGTAGATAAAACAGACGAAAATATTTACATAAATTTTCCTACAGAATATTTGAATAGTATTCGAGATGGTCTTCCACCACATGAATTAAATTTAAAAATCAATGCTGTCGTTATGTTAAGAAATTTAAATATATCTGAAGGACTTTGTAACGGTACTCGATTAAAAATTACAAAATTGTTCAAAAATAACATAGAAGCTGAAATAATAACAGGACAAAAAAAGGAAACAGAGTGTTTATTCCTCGAATAACACTTAATACAGAAATTTATTTGTCACTGCCCTTTGTATTGTACAGAAAACAATTTCTATGTACGTTAGCTTTCTCTATGACCATTAATAAATCCCAAGGTCAATGTTTTGATGCCTTAGGATTATACTATAGGAAACAGTTATTTTCTCATGGACAATTGTATGTCGCATTGGCAAGATGTCAAAAACCAAAAATAATTTATATTCAAATGGAATCTGAAAACAAATTTAAAATTGAAAACGTTGTTTGGAGAGAAATTTTTGAATAACAAAAAATTATGCTTGTATAAATTATATGTAATCTTATTGTTATTAATTAATAGATTAATTACTCTAAAGATTTTATGTTAATACACGAACATCATACGATAACACTTTTGTTTTGTTTTGGATAAATACAACGCTGGGACAATCCAAACTTATCATATTTAATGTTCTTTATTTTTTTATTTTTTTTTATTTTTTTTTTTTTTTAACAAGCAAAATTCATTATTGCATAAAAATTTGTGTTACATATTAAAATTTTCTTACGATGTACTTTATTTTAAGTCAAATGTGTACACAAAATTATTTGTTTTAGATTAGTAATCGTTAACAACCAGAGCCACTGTATCATATTGAAAAAGTGTTGCTACAATCATTGCCTGCCGTACTGAAAGCAGATACATATACAGTTTATTTGATAATTCAAAATGTAATTAAGGTAAAATTCCAACTATATAATTATTTGTAAATACTACCTCAACGTATATTTTTCAGCAATCAGAATATCCATTCTTGCAATTTATGCAATTTAAAATTTGTAACCCCTGAATAATTGAAGATAGACAAATTGAAACATAGAAAATTAAATTATTTTTGTGAACGCTGTAGAATTATTTTTACAAAACAGAAAAATTTAAAGAGATACGAAAAAGAACATAGTGAAGAAAAATTATTTAAATGTGTTGAATGTAAGAAAAGCTTTAAAAGATCTACACATTTGAATAGACACATGTTAATTCATGAAGTAAATCATGAAAAAAAAATTTGTAAAAAATGTCGTAAGGTTTTTTAAAGATATGACGGTTTGAGACGGCATATGAAATGCCACAATGTAAAACAAATAACATAAATTATTGTTTAAATCATTAAATTGTTTTAATTGTCCATTATTTTTTAACTTCTGTGGATACTTTGAAGAGCTAACGTTACTGATAAATTTTTCAATACTATATCAATATATTGGTACTAATAGATACTCTTTCTACCCTTATTTTATTTTATTTAACTTTTTTTATTATAATTATAATCTTAAAACATTTAGAAATGCGTTATCTAAATGAAACCTAATTATAAAAACCTATCGAAAAAATTTATAATTAAGTTAAGTGAGTGAAATGTGAGTAAGAGGTGATGAGGAGGCGAAGGGAAGATGGGCTTGAGCTGGGGGGGAGGTAAGAGGGAGGTGGAGGAGGAGCGGGGGGGAGCTAACCCGAAAAAAGTGGGTTAAAAATCACGTAAAAATGAACGAATAACTACGTAATTTGAGGGGGGGATGAGGGGAAGCCGGGGGTGGGGGAGCGGGGGGCTAGGACTTATTTTGTCCATACAACTATATAATATAGGAAGATATATATATATATATTGCAATTCTTATAAAAGAAGAATGAATTGTCATGTGTAAAGCTAATCCAATATAAACAAATTTAATGAAAGTGTTTATTTTCCGAAAAAGTCCTTCAAAATTTCCTTCAAAATTTGTTTATATTTGATTAGCTTTACACATGGCAATTCATTCTTCTTTTATAAAAATAGCAATATCGAAACTTCAATACAATTGAGTTTATATTTTTTATAAAAATAAAATACTTTAAATAAAGTTCACCTTTCTTACTTTGGCACTTGCACATTTTAAAATCAAATCATCTTTTGATATAGATCGAGCAATATCGTTTTCGATTGGTAAAAAATATGTATAACCTAATTACATGGGAAACGATGCAGGCAATATACACAATGTACTTATTTACACTATCTATTTATGGCTCCCAAGATCTGTTTTTCACCAAGAATGAATGCTTTTATTGATACTTACTTTTATACAAACAATGCGATAAGTAAGTTTGTAAATAAAACAGAACATGCATCAATGCCGATTTACATCACGAAAAGTTGACATCTGTATGGTTTAGCCTATTTCGATGCGCAATAATTTTCTGCTACGATAGGTATTCTTTATGTCCTACATTTATTCATGAACTGACCCAACCATCAGACTAGACTGGAACGATGCGATTCCGAACACTCGTTCGAGAACTGACTGGTTCGACTAAGGCTTTACTCGGCTCTACCCAAGTAAGCAATAGGTTTGTTTGAGGCCTAGCTCGGTGGAGCTCGGAGGTCTTCCGAGGACCTCCGAGCTTCAGCCCAAAACACACGTTTTTCATCGAGTCCTCCGAGGAGCTTTGGGCTCAAACTTGTCAACAAACCGACATCACCCAACTTTCACTTTTCTTACAGCTGATTGAATATTGCTTTTACGTTTGCCTATTAGCTCTATTATGTATTTATAATGTTCTATGTGGTACGATGAATGAATTGAGACGGTAATTTTTACGTCTTACTTAAATAATTGCAAAATTGATATTCTGACCGAGGCCTGATGAGCTCGGAGGTCCTTGGAGGTCTCGATAAAAACGCGTGTCCTAGGGTAAATCTCGGAGGAGCTCGGAGGTCCTCCGAGGACCTCCGAGGTAAGCCTCGAACGAACCTAATATATCGCATGATTGCACTTTTTTATCAAAAATCCAGTAAAAGTAAAAAATGGTTGTACGCAGGCACAGTCTATGAATTTTCAATTGGCTTTTACGTTTATGTGATGTATTGCTCACTTGGATAGCGCTCCACTATGGTGGTATTGCGTAACTTTTTTTGCTACTACTTTATGAAAGTGAACAAACCTACCCCTTCCTTAAAGGCATCTAATAGTGTCTTAAAGAGAGCAATTGGTTTGTCCAAACCCTTACACAGAGGCTAAGCAAAGATACGAATACGGCTCCTTGTTTATTTTACTTCTGCAAGCAAGAGATTCAGATGTAATTTTAATCCCTTGGCTAATTATTCGATGAATTAGTTAATTCTCACGGTTTTTTTATCGTCTACCTTACTAGACATCGCACGAGTCCTTTTTTTTTTCTTTTATTTTAAATCTGATAATTTTTATTTTCTTTAAAATTGTAAGAAAATTGCATTCTTTGTTCAAAGTTACCACGCATCAATTTGAAGACCCTTGCCACCCTGGCGCCTGGAGAAGTCGCTCCTCTCGCTCTACCCTAGGGCCGGCGCTGGCCGATCATGTTACACACTATCATTCCAAAGTGACATTCTAGAGCATTTAGCAGCAGCCCGTTACATCACAGGCTAGCAGACGCAAACCTGACAAAAAAACCCAGAAAGTGTCAATTCCTGAAAAAAAGCAAAGGTGCTAGGCCACACTGTGGGTAATGTTCAGATAAAAATAGACGTTAAAAAGATTGAGGCTGCAAGAAAATACCCTTATCCTACAGACCCTAAGAAAATAGAACAATTTCTTGGATTTGTGAGTTACTACAGAAGATTTATAAGAGACTATGCAAAATTGCCCAGCACTTGTCAAGACTTCTGAAAAAAGGAACAAAGTTTAAGTGGGGCAGCCAAGAGAAACAATCTAGTGCAGTAAGCAAGTTATAAAGTGAGCCGGTAGTTACTACCCCAGACTTACGAAAACCCTTTATCATCACAACAGACGCGTCAGATTACGCGTTGGAGGCAATCCTCAGTCAAGGCAAGATTTGAAAAGATAGACCGTGCGAATATGCATCACGTTGTTTTACAGGGAGCGAGCTCCGATAACCTACATATGACATGCAGTTATTGGCAATCGTGCTCGCCAAAAAACGGTTTAGACCATACTTATGCGAACGAGAATGCACAGCAGTTATGGATTACGAATCGCTCAAACATTTCCACTCATAGAAGAAACCAGACATTCGATTCAATAGACTTAAGACGGAACTTCGGGGGTACGAGTTTGAAGTCATACATCGGCCGGGCCTAAAGAAGAGACCACCTGACCCGCTATAGCGAAATCATAGCTCGACCATAGAGAAAATCCACTGAGATCTCGAAAACAGACGAAGATGAATAAACGAATAAGCCATGTGAGGAAATAAGCAACAGGATATGAGACATAGCGTTTCACCTAACGACCACCATGGGTGAGGGACTCGTTTCGCAGAGTTTGATTGATGGAAAATTGGGTTACATAATCAACGGTCCAGTATTTCAGAAGGGTGTAAGAACAACGAGTTCACCAGCAGTACTGGAAGAAAAAAAGAATTACGGAAAGGACGTAAAAGACGTAAAACAGACAAAAACTACGGTTCTTAAACACTCTGTCAGTAACGGGCTTTTCGAAAGAAATAATAATAGCCAAATATTTACTGAATGTATACATTTAATCTGTACGCTTGAGTTTTCACATAGATTCTAAATGTAAACAAACATCAAATTATAATTCTGACGACTTCTAGAAACTTATTGACCATTATACTTCGAAAAAACAGTTTGAAACCCAAGAACAGTGTTTTTAATTTATATCTGATAAATAAAAGTAGATCGACAGTAGACAAAATTTTTCAGTGCAGTGTAGAGTAATACATGTAAAAACCCGGACAATCAACAAAATACCACCCGGAAGCTCCCCGAGGCGCCCCACTATGTTCCAAAATGGTAAAATCCTTACGAAACCTAATAACTCGAGACTGTATTATCCGATCAAGACGTTTTTTTTTAAATAAAGCTTATTTAATAGGGTTTACAGGAAAACTATGGAAAATTCTGGTAATTATGATCCTAACCTTCAAATTGGGTAACAGTAGCCAATAAGTAAGATTAAGACCGAGGCCGGCTGTAGGTTTGTGTCAAAACGAAGGTCCAAAG
>JAPYYV010009271.1:0-12264 GCA_030522625.1 Copidosoma aretas | reverse complement strand
GACGTAGAATACGATGGTATTACTAAAAACTCGCTACGATGGGGGGGCAATAGTTAAAAATCAATTTAAATATTTTAATTGTTAATAACAATATTAAATTGTTCATAATTTTTCTTAAAAGTATTTTTTTCTCAAAGCTTATTCATTCACCTTTAAATTGAAAAAAAATTACAGTCTGTAGCTTAAATAGTAACGAAGTTATGAATATTTAAAAATTCCTCCTACAGATATTATGAAAAAAAGAAACAAACAAAAAATTCGTGTCTCTTTTTTTTCAATATAGAACCCGTAAAAAAAGTTTTAGCAAAATCAAAAATGTGTTGGTAAATTTTTGTCAAAATCTGTTCGGTTTGTAAAAGAACGTCCCATATGCATGTATACTATATCACGCTATCACCGAAGATTAAGATGACAGCGGAAGAAAAAAGGAGGATAAAAGGGGAGATCGACGTGTAAGTGGTCAAAGAGTGGTAAGGCCGCAAAAAATACAGTAATGGGTAATCTTTAAGCTGCATGCAAAGCCAACCAATCACTGGCTACGGCTAACTCACTTACATACGTCTAATAACGCGTAAAACACATATAAAGAACACTGCATTTGAGAAATACTAAACTTTAATTACTTGAAGAATTGAGAAAATACAACAAAATATTAATGATACACCACACGAGCAACGAGCTTATGATTTGTGACTTGCTTATCATTTCACTATATATTAGTTAACAACACTAAGACAACTTTAAACGCTTGGCTAAGATCGACTCTTACAGCAGCGAATAGGGTTTTGGGATACGATTGCTCGAAAAAATGAACTTCAATGCACCAAATGCACGCACCTACTTAAACACTTAGTAAAACTGAGCCACATACCAGGCAATGGCGCAGCACTAGAAGTCGGGGCGCAAGGAGCATACATGGACAGCTGTGCACGGCAACGGTGACGGCCGCGGAGGGGGTCTGACGACAAGAAAAACGTCATGTCAGCATGGGCCTCTCGCAAAGTAAAGTCTGCTGTCTCTCTCTCGCTGCGCAAGTGCAGTGGCATAGAACCAGGCATTGGCACTGCTGGTGCAAGTGAAGCACGGATGTTTGTACGTAAGTCCAGTTGTATTGGTACATACCTTGTGATATATGTCTGATAAAGTACGCTAAAAGTAGTGTATCTATAATGTGCTGGCAGCGCACATGTATGCTTGGCGAGAAGAAAACAGAAGGAAGAAGAGCCAAGACAAGCCGCCTATGTCATATATATGATTAAGGTGATGATAATGAAGTCACTAATTATGATGACGATGATGATAATAAAATTGATGAAGATGATGCTGTCAATTATAATAATGGTTATCATAATGATTATAATGTAATGATAATGATGATGTTCATATTGATATTGATGATAATTATGAAGATGATAATGATGATAATGATGCTGATGATGACCATAATATGAAATATAATGATAATAATGATAACAATAATGATAAAATTATAATAGTAATAATGTTAATGGCAAGGATGAAAGTTTTAACGATATTGAAGTTGATTATAAGAATGCTAGCAAATACTATCATGATAATGCTGATAAAGATAATAATCATGATGATCATGATAATAATGATAATAATGATGATGATGACGATGATAATAATGATATTTATGATCGTATTGATAGTAACCACGATATATTTTAAAATAATAATGTTTATGACGATGATAAAATGATTACTTGGGTGGTAATGATAATAATGATGATAAAAATAATGATTTTAGTGATGATAATGATGATGATAATGATCAAGATAATAATAATCGTAATAATAATACTAATGATAATGACGAAGATAACGATGAAAATCAAAATGATAAAACTGAGAATAACACTAAGAATAAAGGTAATGATGATGCAAATGAAGATAATTATGATACAGACGATTATAATAATGATAAAAATTATAATGTCGATAATGATGCTAATAATACTTATGGAAACAAGAATGATGATGATGATATGGACAAAGATGATGCTGATGATAAAAATAATGATTAAAATGATGGTAATGATTCAAATAATAATGATGAGCATGATGATTATAATTATTATGATAAGAATAAAAAAGATGATAATAGTGACGACAATTGTAAGTATATAATAATAACAATCATTATAAACCTAATGTTGATCATAATAATGATAAATATGATCTTAGGTGTGGGAGTGATGATAATTATAATTTGGATTATGCTGATTATAAATATGATGACGATAATTATGGTTTTTATTATAATGATAATGATGATGATGATTATTTTTTATTATGATAACGATGATTATGATAATAAAGATGCTGATGATGATAATGATTATAAGACTCAAAAGGATAATGATTATATCAGTAATGATAATAATATTAATTATAAAGATAGGGATATCGATGTTAATGATAAACAAATTAACAACGATGATCAAAAATTTGATATTGATAATGATAATGGTGATTATAATATTAATATTGATAGTGATGATGATAATTATAATAATTATAATAGTGATGATAAATATATTAATGATAATGATAATTATGATGATCATGACGATGGAATAATTGATAACGATAATGATGATAATGATTGTGAATAATTGTAATAATCATAATACTAATAATAATAGTTATGATGATAATAGGGATGATGATAATGAAGGTAAAGGGGATTTAAATCGTAATAATGATGATGATGATAATGACTGTAATGTTAATTATGATAATGATGATGTTGATGATGTGGATAAAGTCGATGATAATGGAGTTGATTATAATGATAATGATAATGATGGTGATGATAATAATAATGATGTTGACATTGATAATAATAATCATGGTTATGATAATGATAATGATGATTATGATGCTTATGATGACGATAATATGGATTATGATCATAAAAATAATAATAATAATTATGATCTTGATGATGGTAATAATATCAAAAGCAAGGACAATAATAATAATGATGAACATGCTGGGTGTATAAATGCTGACGATAATAATGATAATAATGATGATGATAATAATGATGATGAAATTAATGATAACAATATAATTGATGATAATAATTATTATGACGATGATGACGATGATAATGTTAACAATCATGATGATACCTATGATATAAATGATGATAGTTACAATGATGATGATGATAATGATGGCAATGATTTTTTTGAGAACAATAATATTGATGACAATAGTTATGATAATGATGATCAAATTGATGATAATTTTGATGGTGATGTTAATGATAATAATGTGGATAGTAATTATCATAATAATGATGGTGAGTATGATGATTATGATGATCATAATGATGGTGATGTGGATAATGATGATGTTTAGGATTACGATTAAGACAATTGTCAAAATAATGATGACAACGACGAACATTATGATAATGATAAAAAATATCATGATAATAAGGATGTTAATGATGGTGATGATGAACGTTAGGATGATCATAATAGTGATAATGATGATGACGATGATAAAGATGATAATGATGGAAACGACAATGATGCCAATAATGATGATATTGATTATGACTATGATGATGATGATAATATTTATGATGATCATGAACATGTTGATGAAACTGATAGTGATGTCAGTAATTATGGTTACGATGATACAATTAATAATAATGATCATAATAATGATAATGATAATGATGATGAGGATAATGATAATTGTATTTATGATCATAATGATACTAACCATGATAATTTTGATATTGATAATAATCATTATGATGATAAAACCGATTATGTTGATGGTTATGATGACAATGATGATAATTATGATATTTATACTAATGATATTATTGATAATAATGATATTAATATTTATGATCATCGTCATGATGGTGTTGATGATAAAGGCGATAATACTCATATTACTGACGATAAAAAACTAAGGGTAACAAAAGAGATAAAGATAATGATGATAAAAATTACGATAATGATAATAATGATGAATGTGATGATGATCGAAATAATTATAAAGAGAATAATAATCATAATAATTATGATGACTATGATGACGATAATCATGATTATGATGATGATGATGATGATGAGGATGATGATGATGATAATGATGATAATAATGATGATGACGATGATGATGATGATGACGATGGCAATTGTGATGATTATAATGATAATGATTATAAAGATAATAATAATTAAGATTTTAATGCGAATGATAATAATGGTGATTTTAATTGTGACCATAATAATAATAGTGATGATGATAAAGCTAAACATGATAATGGTGCTCATTATTATGATAATATTGATAAAATTGATAATCCTTACAATGATATTAATGCTGATTATGAATATGATAACGATGATAAATATAATGATTATACTAATAATAATTATTTCGATGATCAAGATAATGGTAATGGTATTGATGATCATAATGATAGTAACCATGATAATTCTGATATTGATATTGATTATAATGATGATGATAAAAATGATTGTGTTGATGGTAATGATGATGATGCCAATAATGATGGTAAGGATGATAATAATAATGATGAAGATATTTAAAATGCTAATGATAATGATGATAATGACGATTCCAATGATAATGATGATAATGATAATAATGATGATAAAAATTATGATGAAAATGCTAATGATGATGACTATAGTCTTGATGACAGTAATGATGAGGATGATGATAATTTCTAATAATGGTTATGAGGATGACGATGATAATTCTAATGATAATAATAATAGTGATGATAATAATAATATTTATGTTGATAATGAAAATAATCATTCTAATATTTATAATTATAGTGATGATAACGATTATGATTTTGTTAATAGAATTGTTAGTGATGATGGTTATAATAATATGGACGACAAAAATAATAATGATTAAAATGATGATGTTGATGATTTTAATGATGATTATAGTGATAATAGTAATGATGTTGATAGCAATAATCATGATGATGATATAGATTATAAGAATAATGATGATGATAAGAAAGATGCTAATGATAATTATTATGAATCTGATAAAATTACGAAAATATTAGCAACGATGTTGATAATGATGATGATCGTACTTTTATATACATGATCATGATTATTATGATGATGATGGTTATGATGCTAATGATGACGATGATTTATATTATGATAATAATACTAATGATGATGATCATGGCAATGATAATAGTAATGATATTGATGGCAACAATATTGGTTATAATGATTATAATGTTAATTATGATGATAATGACGATGATAATGATGATGATAATAATTATGTTGATGGTAATAATAATGATGATATTGATGATGATGGTGATAATGACGATTTTGATGATAATGACGATATTGATGATTATGACGATGGTGAAGGTGTTAATAATAATGACGATGATGATGATAATGATGATAATGTGTAGATGATCATGATGAAGATGGTGATCATGTTGACGGTTATGATTATAAAGATAATGATGATGATTTTAATGATGATGACGACGATCATGGAAATGATAATGATGATGATTATAATGATGATGAAGATAATGATGATGATTATAATGATTACAACGATGATGATGATAATGATCTTATTGATGATGATAATGATAAAGGTAATAACGCATGTAATAATGATTATGATGATGATAATAATAATGATAATAATGATATTGATGATATTGATGCTAGTAAAGATGATGATAATCATGCCCTTGATTATAATAATGATAATAATAATGACCATGATGAAGAATATGATGATAAGTACTATAATAATAACGATTATTATGATAATGATGATAATGGTGAACATGATTCTGCTAATGATGATTTTGATGATGATGATGATGATGATGATGATGATGATGATGATGATGATGATAACAATGATGATGATAATAATACCATCGAAAGTAATAAAAATGTCTCTAATAAGTATTAAAGCACATAATTATTGAGAAAAATAATATTGTATACGCGGTTTATCTAGATGGGGGAACTCTTTTTTCTTCCGGTCCTATTCTTTCATTTAAAACCATCAATGCCTGTATATGTAAATGACAAATAAATGATATAAACTAATAATCAAAAGTAATAACCGGTAACACAAATCTATAAGAATTTGAAATACTCTGCATTTTTCTATGCAGTGCCTGGGTAAGAATACCCACAACTAGAGGTACAGTGTATACGATATTATTTCTATCAACTGATATGTGCTTGAATACCCATTGGAGTCATTTTTAATACTTTTCATAGTAACATTCATGCATTGGAGTCACTTGACACGTATGAAATTAAAAAATTTATCTTTGGGTGCAAGGATGCTCATCACAAGAGTAGCGATACATCTATACATTAGTGTATGAAATAGACGGCTTCCGGTAGCTCAGTGGTAGAGCAACTGTCCGAAAAGCAGGAGGTCATGTGTTCGATCCACACTTGAGTAAGATTTTTTCATTCTCGTTTATTACAGGCACTGCATTATAAAATGCAGTGTATTTCAAATTCTTGTATGGTTGTATTTATACTCAATGATTTTTTAAATATTAATTGAAAATCATAAATTGATTCTTGTCTTTGACATATACGGACCTTGACGGTTATTAATAGATAAATGGGGCCTGAAGAAAAAAGGTTACTTCCACCTAGATGAACTGCGTACACGATATTATTTCTATTAATTGATATGTTCTTGAATACCCATCATAGTCATTTCTAAAATTATCGATGTTTACGAACAAGCATTGGAGTCACTTTACATGTATGAAGTTATGAAAATGAGATTTGGGTGCGAGGATGCTTATCAGTAGAATGAAGATCTATGTGAACCAACAGTGTATGGAATATACGCCCCCCCCCCCCCCTAGCTCAGTGTTCGAGCAACTGTCCGGTAAGCAGAAGGTCTTGAATTGATTCACACTTGGGGAGATTTTTTTTATTCTTGTTCATTACAGGAACTGCATTGAAAAATGCACCGTATTTCAAATTCTTGTATATTTGTATTAATAATTAATAAATTCTAATATTATTTCAAAATCATTAATTGATATTTGTCATTAAAATATACGGGCATTGATGGTTCTTGATAAAAAAAAGGGTCAAAATAAAATGGGGTACCCCCTTCTGGATCAACCGCGTATGCGATGTCATTCCTATCAATTATTATGCGCTTGAAAACCCTATTATGTCGGAAGCGCATGTATGCAGTATTCATTTTCTTTTTTCTCTTCTATACACCGTCAAGGCTACTTTACTGATAAGCCAAGACTTCCGTGCCTAAAGTGGTGGCCAACCATTGAATAATTGATAACTCAGTAAACAGCACTAAGGCTCGAGTCATGCACCTCGAGCGATAACAGCTTTCTCCTACGTTAATAATACTTCCTTAACATGCTCTATACTTGATGTACATGCATCAATAAATAAATTCAGCGATAATCATAGATCTGATCAATACAAATCACTAACGGTAATAATAATACAAATTCATTTGTATAATATAAGTCAATGTCCCTGTAACCCGCGAATATTGTGCATGGCCTGTGGCAACTTTTGATAAAATTGGCCGGCTCGCTTCATTCAAACTCGACGAAACATGACTTTTTAAAGGGGTCACAGGATATGTACCCAAACCACGCCAAAATATGCGAATTATGCAATAACAGAAACTAAGCAGAATATTGTACAAACTAATAATTTTGTAAAGAGAGACGAAAGAAATATATAGGCTAGTTAAGCGCTTTCCTCTCTCTGGTGCAGGGAAATTTGGCGCTAAGGCGACAAATATCGAGCGCTACCCCAAAGTGGCCGCGATAACACAGACGACGAGCAAAGAACCCCGGGATTGGGGAACTGCTCATTAACACTCGCCCGCCAAACCTTACTGCACCACCCCGGGCTGTTAATGAGTTTTTACGGTATGAAAGGTACCGTTGGTGAGCCCAAAAGCAGAGAGCTCTATCATCTGATGACCGACCTGGAGTAGTCTCTCCCTGCTAGACATACACTCTTGAGAAGGAAATCTCTCGGAACGATCACCTAGCAAAGCCTAAGTTACCTTCTCCCGGACGCATACTTATGGGAAGGATAACTCTTGGAACGCACACCCAGGGGCGAAACAAAGAGGACCATCCAGACGCACACTCACGAGAAGGAAAACTTCTGGGCTGATCACCTGGAGGTCACCATTTAGGAATTACCGCGCGCTGCTGCCCCTCCCTATTTGTACAACTTATTTACTCAATACAATAAGAGTAAGTTAAATTCAGATTTACTCTTTCTCTTTCATTTGAACGCATACCACGCTTAGGCGCATATCTGTGGCCCGCGATCCGCTCGCCGGGCCACCCGCACTTATAAGCCGCAGTTACGGGCGCCGGGACCCAGTACTTTAAGCTCAGCAATCACCCATCTACGACGCACGCACACCGAGGAATCTTTAACCCTAACTGGACCGGCACACGCCTTAACTCATTAGGAAGCTCGGGTGTACATGTCAAACAGACGTAACAAGGAAGTAGGCAGATTAAATCTCTCTTCTCGTTACGACTGTATAGTATCAGTCGCAGCACCCGCCATCGTTTCCACAAATATCTCACGCAACTTATTAAGTCAACTCAGTTCCCAGGCGTCCGTCCGATGTAACATGGAAATTTGGAGGCTCCGGAGAGTGATTGAAGTACTGAGTTACTTAAAGTTGCGAGAGGTATAAGGTCGTTTTAACGACATAGGCACCAAGAGTGCGGGAATGGCCTTCTAGAAATCTTCACTACACACAATCATATTCTAACCTACCTGTCACTCATCTGTAGACACAAATTATTTTCTTCTTTTTTTCTTTTAAAAAAACCCAAAATTTTTTAAAATACAAACACCATAAGACACGAATAAATTAACCAGGTTTGAACAAGAGACAAAAAAACAACGCACGATGACGCATATTTTCTGCAAAATTTTTTTGATCAATTAGAACATTTCAAATTACATGAATTATCACGAGCCACCTTAAATTAAATCTTATTAATATCCGTTATTGATCTAATTCATCTAATTTTCTTTCTCTAAGTGAATGATATCGAGGTAGATGAGGTGACACAGCTCAAACTAGAGAAAGCACCTTCAGATTAAATCAGATGGAAGATCATCAAAACCTTTAAAAAGGCTAAACGCCGGCGCAACAACCAAAAAATACGCGCAGAAGAAAAAAAGAAGGAAGCAATTTAAAATAACGTAAAAGAGTGGCTAAACAAACGGGAGATCCCGATAGCGGAGCCCAAGAAGCCCGTCATTAAAAGTAACGTTATTATCACCACGTGTGAGCAACCAAAAGAAGCAGCGCCCCAGGAGCAGATCATACCAACAATCCCAAAGGCTCTGCTTGAACCGCCGTCGCAGCCCTTAGCCAGCCAATATTCTCGGCATCAAACTAACAAATATAGAACCAGAAACGGATACAAACACTGCCGAAACTATTAAAGTCGTGCCAGCGGCACTCCGAAACCCACTGCCGGTATACGCGACCAGCGGCGCTCCGGAAGGGTACCACCCTTCAAACCCAAGTTTTGACAAGGAGAATGCGCTGGACTAATTAAAGCAGTTGCGCATTTTAGAAAGTCCCCAGCAGGAAAAACCTCCGGAGCGACCCAAAACTCCGACGCTGTCAGCCGAAGATTTCTAGGACCCGCAGTATTACGCACGTGCTCACTCGAAACCGATTACAAAAACTAAAAAGAAGTCCCACAAAAGAGATGAAAGGGAAAAGCGACAAAGTAAAAATATATAAATATATATACATAATACATACATATGCACATTAAAATGCCCATGTAAACACCCTTTTTCTCTTATGAACACACATATATACAAAAGAAACGAATCATTTGTCATAAGAAGCATCAAAAACACTACCTCAATCCCACTTAACAAATCAAATTTTCTTTGGGGGATAACATAAACCAAGTAAAAGCCAAGGTCCTGCTGACAATTATGTTCCTAATCACTAGCTAGTGCAAGAGTCACAGAGCGGAGCCAATCATAATAGTCACTCCATGACGTCAGCATCGAATACGTACATTTTTCACTAATAGCTACCTCGTTAGAAAGCAATCGCGTCACAAATAATCGCTCGAGTCATACCGGCATACAGTAACGAGACCCTTTTTCCAAATAACTTAATAAATTTTTCGGCTAGACGCAGCAGTAACATTAATACTAGACTATTTCGACCACGCCACTACTTCTGTAAGGCTACAAATACATCGATAAACCTACAACATCAAGATATAAATTCAATCACCGTTACTTTCAATTTATATCTTGCACAACTATTATTTTTGTATTTTCTTGTATCTCCGCAGTGAGTAAATATAAATTCACAGAAGGAGAAAGGAACCTTTTTGCCTCCCTACCGCTAGGCAAACTTAAAAACAATTGGCAAGCCATCTCTCGTGGAAAAGGCGCCGAGCAGCGCGAGACAGTACGAAAACACGTGCCGAGGAGGAGCCTAAGAAACCAGAGGCCACTCCTCGCCGCACCACCCAAGTCATCAGGGTATGGCAAAACCCACCGCCAGCCTTAGTGAACATTCGCCAGTTTATCTGAGGGTGACCTTAGAGCCACATAAGACAGGAAGTACTTGCGAGAAAATAGAAATAGCATCGATGCAACAATAAAATTTTCTCATAAATATATGCAAACTTGAAGTACAAATCCTTCTTTTTCTCCCTGATGAACCTTGAAGTACTTAACTACGAGTTCATAGCTGCACCAAGGGTAGGAGCGAAAAAATAAACTAATGCCACAATACCGTAATACTAAAAAAAAAAAAAATACATTTAATAATAAAATCAGTATAACAGCTAGGAATATAAAAAAAAATGCGCGCGTCGGACGCGTGACGGAAGCAAAGCTTCTACGCAATATATTGTAATAAAAAATAGGCTCATGCATTTTAAAAAAAGGTTTTGCAAGTGTTATTTGTGACTGACATAGAATTTAAATTTGGCAAATAAACTAAATCAAATTAATTTTTGCAAAACTTTATCTATAAATATCGTAATAAAGTAGTTGTACATATATTATAATGTATACAAAATTACTGAAGAAAATCGTATATTAATTATTCATAATTTTTTATTCATTATTCGAGTTGTTTGAAAAACTCTATGAAAACTGCAACTTTCTACTCTCTAAAAGGAATAGCCCTTAAATTACGTAAGAGCTCACAGACATCTGCAAATAATATTTTAAAGTATTCATGGGATTTTAAAACATTTTGTTTAATTACGCAAGAAGTTGTAGGGGGAGGGGGGTGGTGGTTAAGCCCTTACGTATTGTAATGACGATTCCAAAGACCGTGACCCAACTCGGCAATTTATCTTATATTGGGACCGAACTCGGCATCAGCTCTCAAAGACATGTAGGGAGCAGTAATGAGCATATATGCCATTCGATTTTAATCATTTATGTATCATACTATGTTCATCATTTCATCGAAATTATGAACAACAAATAATAACGCACTTTTTCAGCGTGACGCTTGATGGTAATAAATATTGTATAAACTAATTATAATGAACTTCGTTACAATTTCAAAATCTTAATAGCAATAAGTGTGTATAAAGATAAGTAAAACAATGTGCAAGTCTCGATAAAGTAGACGTATCTATTTAGAAATTTAGCAATAATAATTGGAAAACAAATTAAAAATGATTGTTTTTGCAACTCTAAAACAATGACCATCATGAGCATATACAATGCCATTAAAATTCAGAGTGCTGTTAACGATATTCACACATTATAGAAATTTTGGAAACTTTGTGTATTAAGTAATTTCTTACACTGCTATAAATGAGCTGTTAAAATTTTATACGGATTACACGTACCGTTTTACAGATATAAGGTTTAAAAGTTGGTCTCTTTAACATGGGAAGTATAACGACACCCCTCGAAAAAGAGACTTTGTTATCGATTTAAAAAATCGCTCTATAGATTATTTCAAAATACTCTAAGGATATTTTTTATGTCTTTAGGATTTAAATACCAAAATTTTAGATCATTAAGACGTGCCGTTTTTTAAATATCCTCATATTCGTGTGATTTGCTATGCTTTTAGTATATCTATATAGTGATTAGGTTTTTCTCAAATTTTCAGACTTTATCGATATTTCATAATATTTCTTATGACATCTGT
>JAPYYV010009270.1:0-12981 GCA_030522625.1 Copidosoma aretas | reverse complement strand
TTCTCTCATGTGTGTGTTGAAAGATACCCTCGCGTACCTTCAGAATGCCAGCTTTGACCACGAGCGGAGGGCGCTGCGGTCATTCTCGGAGCGAATACTATGCGTAGTCGGTAGGCAGCACCACGCACGGCATGCGTACGCCCCACAGGGTCGTCTCTGCTTTCACTATGGACGTTCCTACCGCGGTCCCACGGTGTTTAGTCGTACTGATTAAGTGACTACAGTGTTGTGGAACGAATAGGCTCTTACATGTGGCAGCCACGACGGGCCATGGTTTTTTCAGTGTATGGAATTGTCTTTAAGTTTCTGTGATTCCAATTTTACATGTATGTACCTTTGTGTGCTTTTTTACACGTGTCTCTACTTTTTCTAGTAATGTTCAATAGTAGTAGTATTCTTAATTATTTTCTTTTTACAGTATGATGATGGAGTTTGGCTTGAAATTTTTGTCTCTATGCATACAAAACTTTGTTATTTAACTTTACTTTTACAAATTATGAGTAAGTACAAATAATTAACAATACATAAATTCTTATATTGTATCAGTCGAGATATCAACATACTTTAATTTTATTCCTGTATATTTATTCATTATTAAGACACTTCATTTTTCTGATTGATATTCAATGACTATTTCTTCACTTTTATACACTATTATAATATCTTTTAATTAGAACAGACACTTTGGATCACTTGACACCTTACTCACTGAATAACAGCTGTACCTCCTACTAATCTAATTTTCAACCTTCTGAACTCTGCTTCATCGTCTTAATTTTACACTTTTTCAGGACTTTCTTTTTCCATCCTCCTTCATCCTTTTCCATTACCAGCATTTGCCTCCTCTGAGGCTTTTTTCAGATCTTTATCACTGTTGCTATATCGAATATCTCTTACTAGCTCTATTAAAATTATAATCTCTTTCACCTGTTTATCAGTTGCATTCTTCAGCTTTATTACATCTTCTTCTGCCTTTCCTAATCTCTCCTTCACCTTTGACTGGATTCTGTTAACACTTTCCCTTGTAGGCCTTTGATTTTTATCATCTCCTTTTGCTCTTCGTTCAATCTGGCTATATACTCTTTCGCTTTCTTCTCCATTTTCCTTTCTTCAGCCTTTACTGCTTCTCTTCTAATACCCCTGAGATTTCTTACTCACGTTGCGTGCCGCACTCTCGTATTTTCTGGTCTTCCCGATATTTTACTCTCGCTGTCCTCTATCAATTCCTTTTGATTGCTTGTATCTCCTTATGAATATCTCGATATCGTACTATAACTATAGAACTTTACTTCCTACGCCGCCAGCTGGTTTTTACCTCTTGTTTTTAATTACACCTTCTGAGCCTTGTGCTCAGTGCTGAGTTTTGCCGATCGTTTTGTTGGACCATCTTAATCGTTCTATCTCTTTTATGTAACTTACTTCTTTTCCACTTTCCGCTAGAACAGTTTTTAAATCTGCTGGGCACTTAGTTCTTATACACTCCCTTAAACATGACCTAAAGTTTCCACCTCACTTTTGCACATTTCGATCTTTAATTCTTCTTCGTTTTTCCAGTACTCCTTCGCCTTTACTGCGTTTCCACAACGGTATCTCGCTATTATTCCTTGTCTAGCTTACTGTCGGTGAGATACTTCGGTTTTGATTCCTTTACTATGGATTGTATTTACTGCAGTACTGAGATGCCTATATTTTTTTTCTTCTCTGGTTCTTTTTGCTTCGCACCTTTTAATTTAATTTTCAGATAGTTATTGCAGCTTCTAGCTTCCACTACAATACTTTGACCTCTTTTTATCCCTAATATGACGTCTCTATTGTTTTTCCAATAATAATTGTTCTCACCACTCTTGCCTGATTTCTTTCAATGATACGTCTAATCACCAGTTCCTTACTTGATTTCATTGATTTCCATTCATCTGGCTGATCTCAACAGGGCTTTATTAGTGATTTCCTCTATTTTAGTTTCCTCTTTCAACAGGTAAATGGGCATATTCCTATCTAATCCTAAAATCTACTTCCCATAGACTATTTTTATGCTGTCAAGACTTTCGTCTTTCGCCCAACCCCACCACTCTGCACCCACCAATGCTACGCTTTCCACCAGTGCTGTGAACAGCGTAAGTCTTCTGCTGTAGCTGTTCTTAAAGATTCTTTCTCCAATGATCCACGTGTTTTTTATCACCGTCCAGGCTATCTTCTTCCTTCCTATAATGTGAGCTTTGGCTTTGCCAACTTTTTGTAGTATGTAACCTAAAAATTGTATCTCTTTGACCTCTTTAGTTGGTTCCCCTTTCCCATACCCTTGCCACCCTTTCTTCCTTTCTCAAATACAACAACTGTCGTTTTTTCCTCGCTGAGTATTAGCTTCTTTTTGTTCAGGAATCTTTGAAACCTTTTAAGCATGTGTTATTAACCACACTTTTTTGTTTCCAATTCTCACCCCTCCCGTTACTACTTTGCTGAGATCCTCTTTCAGGTCTTTTAAAGAAACATTAAGGTAGTATACCGAGTTAGACATGGACACAACTATCGCGAAAAACTCGAACAATGTTAAACTCGCTAGTCCTCGAAAGATTGTCATTTAAATACTGCCGAAAAATTCAAGGGTATTCCTTGGATGTTATAGTTTGCCAGAAACTCTGTCCAGAAAGAGAAATTTTTTCATTTTCTTGATAAAAATTCTAACCTAAAAGTGAAAATTTCCAAATTTTCAATCAATTAACAATTGTGTGTTAGAAATTTTCGTTTTATTCTTACATTCTCTATGTATGCCTCAAGAGCAAGTGTACCAAATTTTGAGTCTTACCAGAAAAAAATTGAGAAGCTATTAAGTGAAAAGGCATCTTACTGCCTGCAGACCGACAAAAGACATCCACCAGAGTCAACATGGAGCAGCGACTCATTCATATTCATATTTACCTTTTGCTTGATAATTATTGTGGAAAGGTGAAGTATTGTTCCTCAGGTTATTCTTTATCATATACTATTTTTTCATCGATATTTAAAGAAAAGTTTTTGAGTTATATTCGATAATTTACGCTGTTTTGACGTGTTGCCTATGCCTGCTATATTACAACACGTAACTTTACAACTAAATTTCTTTATTTTTGATATAGAAACGAGCACTAAAATTTTAACTACGTACAAAACACGTTATCAATAACATTATAATTCAAAATGAAAAAACATTCAAAGAAAAATTTGTATCCGGTACACTACTTCAAATAGAGAGGAGCTAATCAGGCACCCCTGTCTCGACCCTTCTGTTGTCCACTGTGGCTCCGATTTCTTTTCTCCTACCTGAACTTGTATCTGTGTTTCTTAATATGTGTTCATAATTATCTCTCTTAGTTTCAAGCTTTTTCCAATTTCTTCTAGGCTTTTATACAGTATCCTTCTGTCAACTATGTTAAATGCCTCCTTCACGTCTGCGAAGCAGCAGAAGACTTTCCCATTCTTTCTTCCAATTTTCTTATCTGTAACATGATTAAGTACATGAACAGCATCTATTTCTCCTCTTCCTTCCCGGAATCGACATTGTCATTATTCCAGTTCATTGTCTACTTCTTGTTTCAACTTTGTATTTAGCATCCCTGCATTGATCTTATATGCTGTGCTCATGAGGGTTACCTGTCTATAATTCTTAGCCAAGTCTTTTTAACCTTTTTTGTAAATTGGAATGATCGTACCTCTGTTCCAGCTGCTGGAACGCCTTTACCGTTCCATAATTTTTGTGATCAGGTCCCAATAGCAGTTTTCAAGGGACACTGGCATGAACCTCCACACTTCGTTTTCCAGACGATCTTCACCTGGTACCTTATTATCTTTTAATCTCACTCTCTTCAGTCGACTAATGCTTGCTGAAAATTAACATTTTTCTCTCTTGTACTATTTTCTGTACTTTATAATATATTTCCATACCTCTGTCTCTGTTTTTATCCTTTTTATTCTTGCCCCTTCCTCCTCTACTGATTTATTTCTTCTTGTTTTGCACCACTGTTTGTACTCCTTCTTTGCCTCCATAAATTCTTCTCTACTTATCAATTTCTTCTTCCATTGTCTTGCACTCTTCCTCAATGCTCTTTTCTTATTATTCCACTCTTTGTCGTGCCATTTTCTCTGTACTAACAGCCATTTTCGCCTTTGTATCCTATCTTTAGGAATCAAATCATCTATTTTTGCTCTCATTTCCTTCCAAATTTCTTCTGTTAGTGGACTTTTACACTTCCAGTTTTAAAAAATGTTCCTGAATCTCTCTTTCAGCTCCTCTGACCGAACTTTACTCTCCACCTAGTAAACATCCGCTTCTATTTTTTCCCTAACTATACATTTTTTTATAAAATCTTCACTCTGTATTAACACTTTAAGAGGTATGTAGTCTAAGTCTATATTAAATCCTACATGCATCTTCCTTATCTCATACGCCGCCTCCTGATTTTCTATGATATAGTCGATTACTGACTCTCCTTTCGAGTTCACGTGTGAAGCATCCTTCCTTCTCTTTGCTACCGTTAATTATGAACCAACTTTCTAAACGAGGTTCGTAAAGAAGCCTTTCCAAACAAGTAACCAATGCTATTTTTCGGTACGAGGGTGTACCAGAGTTCCAAAAGTGCCCGAGGTAGGAAAAAGCTTTTTCTCATCTCTTGTATCGGATTTGTCCCCGTTATGATTATATTTTTTCCGTCGCACTTTTCATTGCAAATTCAAACATTTGGACTGATACCCAGACTACTGCGAGTTGTTCATTATATAATTGACTTTGATTTTCCATTTCCACTCCTTTGAGCACTGTGTTCAACTTTCTACTCTCCTTTTCTCTTCTTTCATTCACTCCTTGCAATTTCTTTATCCTAGTGTTGATGTCCTCCCTGTCTCTCGTATTCACATTTCTTTTCTCCTCACATTGTGACTCGATCTTGCCAAATATTCCCATACAGTCACTTTTCAACGCTGCCACACTATCATTTATGTTCTTTATCAATGTATCGAGATCCTCCGTTGCTTTTTTTGATGCCTTGATATCTTCACTTAACCGGCTCCTATCTCCGAGGCGTATTTTAAGAACTGTGCTTCGATCTTTTTGATTTTCGCCGCCACAATTTCTGTTTCTGTATGTGAATCTTTTGAACTATTACTGACAGTGAATAAATCTCCTATCGCGGACTACGAGAAGTCCTGATTCTCAGTTTTCCTCTTCCTGGGTGTCGATTTGTTGCCTGTCCCTGCCTTCTTTTGCTTCTTCTCGTTGTATTCAGCTTGTCTTATTGATGCGTGCATCTGTTATAGGTTAACCTCATCAATCCTCTTATAAACTTGCAATCTTGAACCAACTTCATTTTTATTTATCTTCTTATTTAATTGTAAATCTTACTTTTACTGATACACCCTTTTTTTTATTTATTTATTTATAATCAACAGTTTTCTTCACTACTAATACACAGCGCGTTAAGCGTTACGTATGCTCTTACCGACACCTCTGACCGAAACTCCATAATGTTCAATATAGTTTTTACATAATTTTTAATTTTTTTTCCATGTCTGAGAAACTTTGTCTTAGCTTCCGACTTTTAATTTTTCGTCATTACATTTTGTATCTGTATCTTTCTTTTGTATCATTATCTACATTTGTTATTTTATGCATCAAGGTATGTGACTTTTCGAGATAAAATTTATGTTCTATACTATCGATGTTAGTATACTATGTTCTATACTTATCAATGACATCATTAGGTGGTAAAAGAACATGAATATTTAAGTATGTTCTTTACTATTTAACTATGTTTAAGTATGTTCTATACGATCGATTACCTTGCTGCGTATGTCTTTACCTACTTGTCTTTAACTCTCGATGTGTTTTTCCTTTTTTACATCTTTTGTTTTTATTTTCATGTAACCAACCGTAGACCTATATCTTCGGGTCAGCTCTTTTCATAATACTCATTTGGATACTTGCGTCTCTATATTAGTATCGATGTCTTTATTTGAAGTATTTTTATCTCTGTCAAAGTAATTTCTGCAACTGTGATCCTTAATTGTATTTGTCTTTATTTTTGGTTCATTGTTTGCTTTTGTATTAGTAAATATCTCTATTTATTTCTCAAAATCGTTTCTTTATTGATGAGGCTCTGTATTTGTGACCATATACAAGTGTGTTTGCATCCAAGTTTCCGTTCACTTGACTTAAATGTACATCTTAAGCTCATATGTCTTTTTGTCCTGATCTTGTTACCATATATGTATCCCTGTTCCTGCACCATTTCTTCTTACGTGTCATCTCTCTTTATTTCCCTAATCAATTTTTTTCAGTTTTTTTCTCAGTTTGTAAGCCTAAGATTTTTTCTCAGTAATATAGTCTTTTATTTTTATATACTGTGAGAAGTGGGGCCCCACTAGTAAAAAACGCATGCATCAGAACGCGTTTAGAAGTATGAATTTAACTTTGTATAATATAATATATTGTAGCGTACGCTAAAAAAATACGACCCACGAATTCACAGCGTCGTAAACAATACAGTTCATCCCTTTCCCAGCCATAACAATGCACTCGAGTCGAGCTATTTGAAAAAGCTCTTGAATAATAAACAAGTTTAAAAGAAAGCACTTTTCTCTTTTCTCCAACAACTCTGCTTCGTAAAAGAAATAAACTTTTTACAAGTGATCTTGACACTACAGAACTGGCGCGAAATTAAGTACAGAATAGTCCAGTGACTCGCAATTTCCAGAGAAGTCCGATAATCGCTGCGCCTCTTTTACAAAACTTTAACTTACACCTTCCCAATGAAAAAAAATTTATGAAAAATAAGATAATAGATCTAAAGTGCATCTCGATATTTGAGCAGGATAAAGTAAGCTGTAAGTGTGTGCGTGCACAAATTGTAATATAAAAACCGTTGTAGTAGCTGAAGTACAATAGCTGGAGGTGCAAAAAAAGTAGAATCGGAGAAAAGGTGCCTCCTATGTTATGTTAAAGTTTGGTCATCCAACCACGGTCAGTCAGTCTGGGGAAGATTTTCGTACTCACGTGCGCGTTGTCATTCTCGATATTGTGTATTTATATTTCTTTCGCTTGCGCTGCTCTTTGCGAGAGTGTTGGAGCCCGACGGAAGGAAAAGAAAAAAGAAAGTGAAGAAAGGAAAGAGAAAAAGCTCGACACTGGGAAGGACTTTATTCAAAGAGGCAAACATATACACAGCGCTGAGTGGGACGTGGTGATGGTGGAGAAAGGAAAGACGGCGATGAGTAACGAGTTGCATGAAACTAGAGCTGTAGCCAGCCAGACTGAGACTGAAGAGGTGAGCGTGAAGGGCCGTCGTCGTCGTCACGCTGCAGCTTCCTTGTGTATGGGCACATACTTTTGGCGTCCCTTTCTCTTAGTTTTCTCTCGTTTTGCATCAAGTGTATTTTTTTCCATTGAGCCTGCCCCGTTTCTACAATTTGCCTCCTCTCGCTACGTCGGCGTCGCATCGTAGGTGCGTGATACTTTTTCTTTATTTTTTTTTTTTACGTTTTTGGTTTATTTTCCTTCTACTGTAAGAACTAGGAGCTTTATAATTTTATATACATTCATAAATGCATCATTGAACAGCTTTGTTACTAATCTTTAAAATACAATCAAGGTAAAAGTTGTTAAGTGTTTTGTGTGATTTAATAGGAAAAATTGGGCAATTTTGATTTGACGAAGAAAGTTGGAAGAAAAAAAAAAGTAAAAGAAAGAAATAAGGTCGTGCCTCCGTGGGAATCCTGCAACCACAATAGGAAATCCCTTGACGATTTACGCTGTCCCGAATCAATCTGTCAAGTGATACTATATTACTATCTTATTTCTTACGCTTTTGTTTCCCTATTTCCACGGTCTGGAACAAACCATTAGTATACTTTTATATTTCTTTTGAGTGGATCGGGGAAGCAGTTGATCTTGTTCAGCACTACTAATTTTGTATTAGGTTTGTGCGCTCCGCAAAAAATGTTCGATACTTTGTCAACCACATACAATAACAGTAAACTAAAAAAAATCTTTGGCACAGAATCTTATTTTTTTCAACATTATAATATTAAAAACAAGTATGTTTGGATTGAAACTCGATAATTGCGGGTAAAAGCATTGCAAGTGGTAAACAAGTGATCAAAGACCTATAACACATCAGTTGAAAGATTAGAACAGAGTTCTACTGAAAATTTAAACGTGACGAAAAAATGTATACCCTTAATTTTTTAAACATTTTTCCCTATGATTGAAATTGAAATATCTTGTCTCATCCATTCATCTAAATCCTTGTTACAAATCTGATTTTTTTCTTGGCTTTAAAATAAAGGGGGGGTTCATACACCCTTAATTGCACCACTGTAGGTCCAATTTAACTTATATAAATACTGTAAAAGAAAAAAAAACTTTATTTACATCTAAAACATTTAAATCTTCAGGACTGAAGTACGCAACCGTTGGAAAAGCTGTTAATAGTTAAGATTGGTAAAATTTGCTTTTGATATTGGAAACACTAAATTCCAGATCACAAAAAAAAGTTATAGACCTCGCGGGACTGTTTATAAATAAAACTTTATGTTGCCTAACTGTTATACATAGAAATTGTTCTGTAACTCACTCAAAAGGATTCTTTACTTTGGTCTCTAAATATTTTATTGTGCATATAATGAATTAAATGAAGTAATCCTGCAAGATAAAACAAAAAATTTTATTCCATTGTTATTCTTATTGTTGAAGTGTAAAGTAACATAGTAAAGTGTACGTAAAAGTATGTCACAGCAAGCGTGTATTTCTAGTATGACTCAAACCACTATTATAAGTTGTTTTAGTACTTATTCTTACTGGAGTTATTGAAGCTCTTCGTTCTTCCAAGAGAATTTGCAACAAAAGATCCATTATTGATCTCGTGGATGAATGTATCGGCAATTTAAGTTTTGGTCGAAAATCCGAGGCTCAACAACAAGTGGACACACCAATTTTTCCTTCCAAACTGTCAGAAACCACACAGACTTTGGTAACGATCTCCTCCTCCCCAACTCTTCTCCTGCACCTCCGACTCCTCGTATACATCCATGCATACAGTAGTAGTTAGTTCCTACAGAGGCACGGCCCCAGGAGCTGCAGCAGCAGCAGCAGGTCGGTCCGTATCTCGCCGTTCGATGTTTGCTCAGCTTGATTCATGCTCCCCCTCCCTCTGATGCCCACTCCAACCCCTCCCCCCCCCCCACATCCCTTGGTAAGGTCCCCCACCGTATAGTATTCCCCAACCCTTCTCTCTCTCTCCCTCTCCATACTCACGCATGCACATACGCCGTATCTACTCGCGCGCCTGTACGTTTCTGCCCGGGTATATAAACCTACATCCCGGCGAAAAACGTATACACCCGCCGCGTGTGTTTATAGTATACTTGCGTGCGTAGGCATAATGTGAAAGTCCTCCGAGCTACGCACACCCGGGAGATATATATGTCACCTCAGTGCCTATATGTACCTGCGCTGTCGTCGCGTCAGTTTTAACTTTTACTGCCTTTGTGATTCTTTTTTCACCCGTGCACTTTTCTATCCCCCCTCCCCCCTCCCTACTTGACGTTCTCCTGCCTGTTTCCAGTCCTCCTTACTCCGACATTTTTTCACGGAACTGACTACTGGAGCGCTGGTACCGTACCGGAAAGTGGAAAAAAAAAAAAATTACTAGTCATCGGGTGCGTCATTTTAAATTTGCATCGTCCAAGCCTAAAATCTGTAACACATACGAATTTCATATGCGCACGTGTGAGGGTTAACAGAGCTAATATACAAACGGGGGGAGCGGAGGAAGGGGGTTTGCCCAGCGAGATAGAGAGGGAGAGAGCGTTTGTAGAGGCTTTGTTCGGATAACCCTCTCGGGATTACCACCCCCGCCCCCCGCGTTCCCCTTCCAAGAACAATATTCATGGAGAGCATAACCTCCGGGTGAGGTGGGGTCTATGATGGTGGCGGTGGAAATCTACGGGGGCGATGGACGAAGTCGTTTGGCCGGACGGTCTGTTGCCGACGGTGTGAAGGTCTCTCTGCCCGCATGTTCGCGAATCGCCTTGTCGAAAAATCTGCTCGACACCGGTGTCCCCCTCGAGGACTGGTTTGTCGCTTGCTGAGATAACGACGTTGTGTTGGTTGCGATTTTGAAACTTGATTTTATTGATAATTTTGGGTGACAGTGAATTTTAGACAGTTAGAGACACCAAGTTATGCTATAGGCAATTCATTTGTTATTTTATAATAATGCTATGTCGTGCCTTATACGTGAAAGTATTCTTTAGTTTTGAAATAACGAAGTCTTCAGGGCAAAATCTAGGAATTTGAAAAACCACAGGCAAATTCTTTGTTATTTTAAAGGAGTAATGTTTTTTCTTATTCTCCCATGAAGGTATACGTAAGTTTTTAAATAACGAAGTCTTCAAGGCAAATCACAACACCTGGAAATTTGGAAGAACCATTTTTATACTACTTAAAAACAGTCGTTTTAAAAATCTGTTTGACAAGAATGTATTATGAATCGATGCACTGAACATTATATCAAAATCATGTGCAGGATGTAGTATTAATTTCTTGGTCCAGAAATTCTTTAAATCTATCTTTTGTGATGCTAGTGGCTTAGAATTTTTTCACAGAATTCATTTATAAAAATTATTTTAGTAATTGGCATCAAAATCTTGTATCAGCACCTACTACCGCCCAGACCGGCGTCTACTACTTCAGTAGTTACACCTACTCAGTGGACCATAGACATGATATACAATTAAATTCATAACTTTTGATTACCATGACAATATGTTACTATAATAAGTCTTTGCTAATCTTGACTTTTTAAAGCACTAACTCCTTAGGGGATGTGCACAAACCATATGGCCTTATTCTGACCACATTTCGACCCATCCGTCCCCCGTTTGGCCTACCGTGGCTTTTCATTCCCCCCCCCCCCTTCCTTCTGCCAATAGAACGTAGTTTTTCTCTCAATTTTTTCTATGACATACAATTTTTTGTATAATATTCAAGTACTAAAGATTTGACTATTTACTAAATATTTTATTTTACAGTTTTTATTCTTCAATGGTATCTGAACTGAAGAAATGTAAAACAAGCCAATCATTTAATAATGTAAATCATTATTATTTATAATTGGACACGAAATATTAACATCAAGCTCTTCAAATTCGGGGGTATAGTATTGATTTCATTGTTTTCCTCCTGAAGCCATACGATGATTGGTTCAATACAGTGAATCCCACACAGTATTTCTGAGTTTCGCCTTGCAAGAACTTTTTTTGCCCGTTGGTTACAACTACTGGCTCTACCATGAATTACCTTCGAGTGGAAGGTTTTTTCTTTTGTTACAAAATAAGTACCACATACATCGCAAGTCTCTCCGTGAACGTGTTTTTTTAATACCTTGAGTATACGTATATCGCACATTGTAACAGACTTGAGTTTTGGAATGTCTCCTAATTTTTTGAGGCGCAACACATATGGGACATCCCATACTAATATAAATCAGTCTGTATATCTTCTGTTTAGCTGAATCATTTTTATTCTTGCAATTTTCGCTATATAATAAAAAAACTACGTGGCTTTTTGTTAAGCCCTCCCCTCCCCTCGCGTAGCCCAGCTTAGCATTCCGCTGTACCCTTCCCCCTAAACTGGCCACGTAGTTCGTATACAGCCCCTTATATTGCAACTGCCAAACAACAACGACCAAATACAAGTGTTAAAATTATATTATGATAATATATTTTCCAAGCTCACTTGCCTTATGACAATCCAAGACAATTATCAAATCCTTGATCTTTCCTTGCGACTTTTAGAGCGAAATCGTACTCTAAATTGTTTCGAAGAACGTTCCCCGCTCTAAAAGATTCAGCTGTAACAAGAAGTATCAGAGAGAGAGAGAGAGAGAGAGAGAGAGAGAGAGAGAGAGAGAGAGAGAGAGAGAGAGAGAGAGAGAGATAAAGAGACAGAGAGATAAGGCTTGTTTATTAATGGGAGGAAAGAAAAGAGCAAGGCGAGAGCTCCGTTGATGTGAGTGATAGAGTGAAAAGTCTTGAGCCTCATTTGTGATGGTTAAAAGGAGCAGCACCAATTAAAAGTTGACGATTTGTTGCCGAGGCGAAAGTACCCAAGGAGCTTTCACGGTCGACTTGTCGCTCTGCTTATATTTCTTTTTCTCCTCGTACCCTTTCCTTTTCCTAGAAGATTTCCGAACATTGACTATTTCATTGATATTTTTTGTTCGCTCGTTTTTTTCAATTTTCTGGTATAATTGTTGGCAGTTTTGTTTAGTTGATTTGTCACGAAAATATAGCTTCGTATGTATTATTTAATTTTATGGATTTTAATAAAATAAAATGAAATGAAATAATTTTTGCCAGTATATGTAGAAAATGCAAATGTAGAAAATGGCGTCGGATGTAGATGACGTGAAGAATCCAACACCCAGTAGTTTTGAATGTTGTAAGGAAAAACCGGAGGCTAGGGTTTGTGTTTGTGTCCTGTGTGGATCGCTTTTTCATATCAGCTGTGCTGGAAGGAAAAATTTCCAAGGACTTGGTGTATTTGGAGTATGCCAGTGTAATGGGGATATAACCTCAAAATTAAACACATGCTATCTGGACCCAATAAAAAAAGACAAATATATCATCAAAAACTTAATAAGTTTAATGATAAATAAAGACACTGAGTTAAATAAAACTAAAGAAAGAAAAGAATTTTACAAGAAAGCATACAATAAATTAGTGACTGATGGATCTTTGGATGACAATAACAGTAGTAAATTGGGAGATGAAATAAAAACACTTAAGAAAGAAAATATGCAATTAAAAGATAAAATCAAACAAATAAAAGAAAATAAGAAGAACGATATAAACAAGAATGGCAATATGGAATCACAGATATTACAAGATGAAATAGATTTACTGGTGCAGTTAAACGCAGAAATGAAGAGCAAAAATAAAATACTGGAAGAC
>JAPYYV010009269.1:0-18164 GCA_030522625.1 Copidosoma aretas | reverse complement strand
AATACTTTTGTCGACTGTAAATGTTGAAACAAGACAAATATTTATATCGGTCTTACAGTCAAATTAATAAACAAACATTAATATTATTTTTAATTTGACTGTAAGACCGATATAAATATTTGTCTTGTTTCAACATTTACAGTCGACAAAAGTATTATTGGTGTTTAGTTTTTTTTTCTTCTTAGCTGGGGTCCTGACTTATCGTGGACCCGTACAAGTTTTCCGGGGTTCCGCGGCCCCTAGATCCGGTTGTGTGTCCAACTGGAATGTCGCCGCTTCTCGTGAGACGCTATCCCTCTCGTGGGGGTGTCAGCACCCCGAAGGTATCTTGACCGTCAGGGGCGACCTTTATAGTCGTTTTCCACGACCAGAGCTCTACGTAAATCCCTATCAACGGGCAGGTGTTGCGGTGTCTGTGCCGAGTCCTCGAGGTCCGAACCAGCAACGCCATGCCGATAGGATGTACCTGCTATCGTACCTTTCTGGTGGTGGTGGTAGACCTTGACTTTGTTCGGGAAAAATACCCCTTCGATTCTGGCCCCGTCTTGCCGGTACCGTATTTTCTTTTCTGTATGCTTGACTTCTGTTATCTTTTCTCTAATTTATTTTCTCTGTTTCAGGTTTGGGACCGTCCAACGGCTTCTATAATGTCGAAGATCGGCCCGTTACTGTTGGCTACGTGGAGCCGATCTCTACGTACGAAGCGTTCCTAGAGCGCCACCTGAGCTTTCAGTTAAGAGACATGGCAAAGGAGACCATTGTGCTTACTGCCAGGGTAAAATGATATGCGAGGAAGAAAAAAAGAGATAAAAAAAATATTAAAGTGTTATAAATTATTAACAATTCAGGATAACTAATAAAATTATTACTCTTTGCCTGTTCTTCACCCTACCTCTATACTACTCTCTAGCTTACAATGGTTATGACGTTATTACCTTCTTGTACCTGTTCTTTAAAGCAATTATCCTCGCTTATTTTATTTAGTCAGTGGAAAAATAGTTGGCAAAGCGGTGTATCTGTGTTATGTATTTGTGTTATTTTTACCGTTCATCGTTGCGCATACGGTGATCTATCGTAGCTTTTGGCCTACCGCTCACAACGCGTCCAAGGGCCGCAAAAGATTTGTGTAAGGCTCAGTTTTTTCCGTTGCTTAGTTAGTTATCCTATATTATTTATCACCTTATTTATTGATACTTAATCTTTCGTTTTTCCTTCGGTGTTTTTGGGTAGGGCTTTCAGTATATATGCTTTCTTCATTTTATCTACATGGAAAACTATCACTTTGTCCCCCTATGCAGTTTTACGTTTTTCTTGCCGTGATCGATCCTATTAATTCCATAAGGGCCCTTCTATATATTGTCGTGTTTACCTTTTCATGATTTCATTAAGACATTTACCATTTTTTCTTCTAAAAAGTATTTTGTATTAAGCATTCCATCGAAGTAGTATTACGATCGATATTTTCTTTTACATGATCAGCATTTCAGCTGTACTGCCTATATCCGTTATCGTGGTCAATAGTTCTTTCATGTATTCGTCCAAAATTTCGGTGTCAGATCGTGGTTTGAAGCTAGATGGTGTTCTTGCTCTTTGGCCGAGTACTAGCTCGTGCGGCGAGTATCCTGTACAATAATGCTACGTCGTGTTGTATGAGTGCATACACATGGGAAGGTGTTCATACCAATGATCATTTTGCTCCACGTATGCTTTTAGATATTCCGTAAGTGTACCGTAACACATACCGGCAAAACTGATAGACCCCTAACGGGGACTACAGAAAGAAAAATCACAACATCCGCTACGGTTACAATAGAAATAAGCAAAATGGGCAAAGCTACGAACAACAAACCAATCGATGCAACAATACGATGTATAATTATACTGTAGATAATGGATATCACGATGATAGAAACCTTAGTTATAAAAACCGAGAACCACCGCATAATATACCTGACTTATCCAACGATAAAACGCATGACATACACACAGAGACTTTAAATTCCAAAAAACACTCGTCGCAGTCCCTAGGTGTCAAGAGAGACTAGGCAGTAATCAAAGATATACAAAGTTGGCCCGCCAAAGAAGCAGAGCGAAACTGCAGCGAACGGGAGACATCCAAAAACTATACAGTGAGCCACACCTCAAAAATAAGGTAGACGCGAGCGAAAAAACACAACATAAGACGATACGGCCAGTGCATAATGGAAACAATATTCAAAATGAATCGCAGGCATTACCTAATAGAATAAAGCTAACTGCAAGAGCACAAAATGATTATAATTATAATTATGCCGAAATTTTACTATCAACCTAAAGCCCTAATAACTAACAAAAAAATTGAAAAATCACTTAAGAAAGTAAAAATTATTATATTTTTCACGGGACACACACCACCATAAATATGTCTAAAAAGCCCAAGGGTAAAGCAGGGCAGCGCGATATTTAACGCAGATACAGTGGCAGAATTATCTATTGTAACAACGAGTACCATCAAGAAGGACTCATATAATCATTTTAATAGCGAAAGCCCATAAACAGCGTGACAGACAAAGCGCTTTGCACGTCAGAGATAATAGAGGTACCCCTAAATGAGATGATTGGCACTCCACCCGTGGTCCCCGACGACGTTCCGATACAAGTGATAGGACTGATCGTATGGGACCTATTAAAAAAAATGATGGCTATATATGCGCCAATGAAAATAATATAATAATAAGCGGCACCCAAATAACTTTAAACGAACCAGAATCCTTGAAAAGTCTCGCAAAATCAAGACATGCAATTTTTTCGCGCGTAAAAGAAGAATGTATAAATATACAAACAGGATAGGTACCTCTGCAAGAATCAGAGGGACGCATTTTATTCGGCAACTTTTTTGCAAACAATCATAACGGTAAAGTCTACGCCGAATGCATAAATATGACAGATAAACCTATATCAATACTCGTATCTTAAGGAGACTTGTTGAAATGTGAGACGATTTGCGGGACCGAGCCATATAACGTCAATAGAGAATACGAAAAAGTCCTACAAGATCAATGGTAATAATTTTTTGGGCAACTAATACTAATGAATAAGAAAATAAAAATTAAAGACTGGGTAAAAACAAGAAATAGTTTTTTATAACCAATAAAGAAGGAAGAATTGACAAGAAACTTAAATCAGCTGACATGATAGTTTGCGACAAAGAAGAACTACAACATATGCTCGAATAAAAAGAATTTAATCCTTAGGTTTCCGGCCTATACAGAGAGCCATCAAGAGCAACTAGCGTCTTGATACACAAAATACTTACGACAGCTGACAAATCAACTGTAGCCAAAAAAAATTAGGTATTCGATCGCTCTAAGGAAACAGATATATGAGGAGTTAAAAAAATTAGCAGACCAGGGCATAATCGAATTCTCGACTTCGCCGTATAGTTTCAACACATGCATAGTACCCAATCAGGCAGGCCTAACAGGGCAAAGAGATAATGAGTTTCAACGGACTTTAGACCACTCAACGAAATGACAGTTGGCTCGTGTCAACCACTATCATTTTAAAGCGATATTCTAAACTATTTCGCATCTGCCTGCTATACTACTGTAGTTGACCTTAAAATATGGTTCTTTCAAATATAAATCGATAAAAACGACGCCCATAAGACAGCATCTTTCAGATCACTTGGCCTCTATCAATACGACTGTATGCCAACGGGCTGCACTCATTCACCAAATACGTTCGTACGGGCGATAACACAAGCACTAGCAGACCTTAAATGGAATGAGATAGATGTATCCATAGACGACATATTGCTGTTCGCAGCAACATTAGAAGAACACGATAAACGATTTAGAAGATTAGGTAAACGTCTGGAAGATAACAACGTACCAATAGAACCGAAAAAATGTCAGTTCTTAAAAAAGAAGCGAATGTATCAGGCCACATAGTTGGCAACGGACAAATAAAAATAAACCCTGAAAAAATTATGTGCGTGAAAAAATATCCGAGACCAACAAACGCAAAGAAAAGTAAACAATGTTCTGGTCTTAAGGGATATTTTCGTCGTTTATAAAGAATTACGCAAAAATAGCACAACGAATTGTGAAACTTCTACGAGACGGCACGGAATTTAAGTGTCAGAAACCTCAACAAGAAGCATTTGACACTCGTGTTAACACTCTATGCAGCAAGCCCGTACTTTTAGCGCCAGATATAAATAAGCCATTTGTAGCTACGACGGATGCATCAGACTACACTTTACGCGTAATATTAATTCAAGGCAAAATAGTCAAGTATCTCCCATGTGACTATGCATCCTGTTGCCTAAAAATAGGAAACTTTGCTACCCTATGTACGATAAAGAACTGCTTGCTATAGTCCATGCAAAATAGCAATTCCGACCATGCTTATACGGACGTGAATTTACAGTAGTTGCCGACTACGAGCCTCTAAAACATTTTCACACATCAAAAATACTGGACCTGCGAGGCTGAAGGCATGACTAGGTGGCTATGAATTTGACGTTGTCTATAGACCCGGAAGAAATTATAGAGCAACTGGTTCATTGTCGCGCAGTCTGATGCTAAAAGAAGGAGAAAAAAGCTTTAAATTACCGCACAGAGAGTTACATGAACTCTCAGAAGAACGGGAAAAAAAAGGGATTTGGTTACACAAAAGCTTCACCGGTGAGGAATGAGACTGACTTAGGTAGCAAAGTTAACCGGAATGCTAATAATTATACTTCAGAAACAAATCAGTATAAGAGCACAAACAAATTAGGAAGGACACACCGCAAAATGAATGGGATAAGAAAGATTTCAAGACTTGAAAAAACGGACTTTACTTCTCGGAGCTAAGCAACAAATTTTAGCTAACGGAAGTTTCTCACGACGAAAGTTATCTTTCTCATTATTCAATCCTTCTTAATTGCTTAACTTTCTTAACGACACAGCTTTTTGCATATACAAGATTCGCATAAGACGAGCCAAAAAAAAAATTATAATGGACAGGAAAAATGAAATAGAAATTTCCGATTTAGACAAGTCAGACAACAAGGTGAAGAAAAAGGAACGACGAAAAAATAAAAATTCAAGCAAATATATGCTAAGCAACGACCGTGACGCTAATTAGAAGTCAAAATGGCCAGAGACAGAACTGCAAGGAAATAAAATACTGAAAGTAGATAAAGCAACAAAAACAGAGAGGGACCACGTAAGCTTTCATCATGAACTGCAGATAAAAAGGAGAACGGGAGAATACAGCAATTTGCGGCAAGCGACAGAAAAGAAGAACTTCTATCGCAAGGACCAATGAATAAAAAACTTGCATACATGCGGAAAGGGAGAAATATGCAAAGAGAAGTAAAACTTACAAGTACGCCTTTCGTCATAAGATACCAAACACAAAATTTACAACGTAAAACTTGTAAACAACAGCTAAATACACTACATAAGAAAAAACAGAATTTTTTAATACACCTGAACTGAAAGATACGTCAAAGAAAATGATAATAGCAAACTGCAACCCACATTCTGGCAAAGAAGAGGTGCCAAAAGATAAACGTGGAGTGATAACGCACTGGAAAAGGCAACTAGTAGAGGCAAATTTAGCGGCGGAAGGAGAGAAGCAAAGAACTCTGCCAAAGAAAATCGGGGCCCGAAAGAAAATATGTGTAGGGGTAAACAAACCAAACGAGATCAACAAGGAAGCAAAACTTAAAGAGAGAAGGCCTGTGAGCGAGATAAACACGAAACCCCAAACGAAAAGAGACAGCAATCGGAGATGTTAAGTATAAGCGCCGATGAACCGAGTCGATTAAAGACAAATCAACGCACATGGAGCAAACTGTTTAACACGCGATCATATACCGAGGTAATAGACGCACACAATATATCACGAGGCGTACAGATACAAGAACACCAGAGGAAAGATTCGGGTCTAATCGAAAAAATTGACGCAACGCTCGATAACTTAGTTAATAATTTTTAGACAAAGCTTCTGCATGACATACAATGCAAAGTTTTTAAGGGAGTGGTAAAAGATTAGAATTAGTAAGTGAAAAACTGATGGTACCACAGATCAGCAAAAAATCAAACGTCTAGAAAATACAGTCAATGACCTACAGTCAACAAATAAGTCAAATAGAGAGACCAACTTAGGTAGCGAGATTGACTCAAACGCTGATAATAACACCCTTTAAACAGAGCTAATAGAAAATCGCAAATAAATAAGAAAAGACACACCGCAGAGTGAATGTAACAAGAGAGATTTTAAGGCTTGCTAATACGGAGTCCACTGCGTGGAGCTACACGAAAAATTTTTACTAACTGACGTCCCTTACAACAGAAGTTGTCTTTTCCATTGTTCAATCGTTCTCAATGGCAAATCACTCTTACCAACAAAACTAAGTAGTGCCCTTAAATCCAAATGGATACATGAAAGTAGCTACCTAGGGAAAGTAGAAGACATCCTTGAATGCGATAATGCCTTTGGCGACAAAAAATGCGCTTTTATATATGCCTTAGAGTATGATAAATACATATGCATTTATTTTGTAGCGACTTTAGATGCGATTGTTCATCAGCATTTTATAGGAAATAGGAGCCATAGATTTATGCAAATATATTTAGAAAATCAACACTACTAAGCCCTAATAAAGAAAAACGATATTAAGCGAAAGAGGCCTAACTACAGCAGAAGTTTAGATGCATAGCCAAGCAAACACCCGTGAGGATGTAAAGAATTAAGAAGAAATTTAGATAATGAGAAAATTGACGAAGCAGAGAAAGGTAGAAGAGTCAGCGGGGGATCTGACATTGGGAAGAAAACACATTATGAACGCAGGCTACCCGCTCCTGAACTCCCACCGCCACTGGAGCCTTTATATATATATATATATATATCGGCAAATATCTCGCAGGATCTGTCCGATTAATCGCCAGAGAGCGACAGAGAGCGAGGCAATAAGCCAAATAAGTAATTTTATTTTTCAAGACCTTAAAGTAGCAGTTGCACTATACACAAATACACTTGTATTACCGCTAGCCTATCAGCGATATAAGGTTATAAAAGAATACCACGAATCTACAGTTGGCAGTCACAGAGACATGAGCAAAACATAAATAGTATCGCACAAGATTTTTATTGAAGGAATATGTGACCAGACGTAAGGCAATTCGTTCTTGGATTTAAATCTTGTCAAACCAAGAAACTTGTTCGGATAAAAACAAAACAAGCAATGTTAATCACGGACACTTCGAGCAGGCCCTGCGAAAGAATATTTATCGATTTCTACGGACCTGTGAATAAGTCCTCAGACCACGGAAACCTCATATGCTGTCAATTTCAGACTGTTCACCGAAATATATCGTCCTCGCTCTAGTACAGAGAGCAATAGCCAATAAAACAGTGGAAGCGCTAACTGACAAATTTATAGCATATTTCGGCGCACCGGAGAATTTACTATCGGATTTTGGAAGCCATTTTGTAAAAAAAACAATACAGGATTTTGCAAGATTATTTAAAATTGCCAAGATGGAGAGCACCGCCTACCACCCCTGAAGTAATGATGCGATAGAGCGAATGCATCGATTCTTAGCAGAATTCTTAAAGGCGTACCTTGATGAAGCCAAAAAATGGGACGAGTTATTACCATTGTGTATGCTGGCATACAATACTTTGGAACATGACAGTACCGGATACACGCCTTCAAAACTACTTTTCGGACATAAAGCTCGCAGACGATAAAGCTTTACACGTGAACAAGATAATCAAACAAATGACAAGTACTTTGAACAAGTTTCTGAATCTCTAATAGAAATGCACATCATAGCAGCCTCAAAACAGGTACAAGCTAAATGCTGTTCAAAATAATATTATGGGGAAACTAAATCTATGTTTTTCATGGAAGAGGAGTCCGTGCTTGTCCATAAACCATGCTTGTAAACCAATGATGAGAAACAATGGAATTATTAAACGATCAATAAGTTTATACTTGGCAACCCTTAAATCTTTTTGTAAGTTTGTATGATCACCTCTCGCATAAAATAATAGCAAATATTCAGTGCAATAAATAAAGAAAAAAAAATGTCGATAGACAGGATGATAAAATGCAGAAACAAAATCTAGTGATGCTACCCCGATAAAAAAAAAACCAATGAAAAGATATGTTATAACGATAGTTTTAAAAAAAAACGTCTTAACATCATGTAACTTACGCATAACAATAAATTGCTATCACTACTATAATAAAAAAATGTTGTTGCGAAAAAAGAAGAAATGAATGAAAATTAGAAGAAACATAATTTATTCAAGACGACAAATGTATTTAAGGTATGCTCTAATCCATACTCGACACGAATGTAAGTTGAGAATTTTAAAGCAAATGTGGTACGCAACAATTTAGATTACAAAAGATTATTAATAACTTTGATGAAAATTCGATACACTTGTTATTCACGATATTGACACATACAAATTATATAATATTAATCAGGTACTTAATTATAGGCCCTTACTTACCTTCCTTGCAAACAATCCCAGTTACCTAAGTTACCTTCACTCGTAACAAACAAAAATCAACGAAGAATAAGACGCACGAATCTGAAAAAGAAGGACCATCATCGTTTAACCTAAAAAAACTGACATTTTTTTCGATCATAAGGCACAGAGTATGATCAGACGCTTGTTTATTAGAACCAGATTAATTAGTTATCGACAGGAAATAGTAACTGAAAGTTTTGAAAACAAACAAAAAGCAATAACAACAGTAAACGAGACTAAGAACAAACAAATATGTGGAAAAAACAAGATACACGTCGGACGTATATGCATACAAAGATGAAAAAAATTTTTAAGAACGTAATTGTTAGGTCTTATCAAAGCAGTTTAAACGTTCCAAACAGATGTGCCTGTGCACAATCACAAAAGGCCCACAGCAACCATAAATCGACCCACATCCGAAAATAGTACCAGCTTTACGACTAGAGCAGCAATCTCCATCGTTACCGAATGACGGAGTCGTCATGGCAAGAAAAATTAGCAGTGATAAAAAGAAAAAAACCGTTACCAACTCGCCAAACGATGATATAAAGTATTGAAGATACACCAAAAATACCTTCGGACAAGAGCATTAGTCCGCAGAAGAAAAAAGTTGACCATAGATTTTCTTAAGATAATACCAAACCTTCAACGGCAAACGAAAAAAAAATTCAACTTACCTACCCCTTTAAATAAAAGAAAAAAAAAAAGAAAAAAATATCTTTCAAAACCCACACAGACTCTTACAAATTTATTTTCTTTCTTCATTTTTTTAAGAAACCCTAGAATAATGATATGCATCATAAATAGACATCAAGAAAATCAAATATAAGATAATTACTTACATAATCATCACATCCTTTAACGTCTACTAAAACAAACTTTGTTATTGGCATCGTAGCATATAAGAGTAGTTGTAACAATACTAATAGAATAGCATAAACAGTTGCAAAAAAAAAGACTGTTTATAGGTACCAAATAATATTGCGTAGAAAATAGAATAATCAAAGAAAGCAAGATAAATATTTTTACAAAACCAGCATACTCGGCGTGGACGGACGAAGCTACTTTACACGCCTTTTTTTTTCTTACTTGCAAATATCAAGGTGACTCTTCCAATAACAGACGACTCTATTGATCCGTTGTAGAATAATAACAGGTGTAAGATACGCTAGGACCAGCAGAGTGGCACCGGATACCAGCTTAGCACTGCAACGACTAATAATGCAACAAGAAAGAGCACGGAGAGCACCTATCGTTAATCAGATGCAGGGACAACCAACACCTGCACAGCAAGTGGGCAATATGACCCAGAAGCACAGGGCCGTCGAATAAAAGCAAACGGTTCACAACAAACCATGAACGAGCAATTAAATTTTTAAATGCAGTACAGCCTTAGAACGACATCCTTGACTAGAATAATAATAATAATAATAATGATAACAATATTATTATAAATGATAATAAGGTAACCAACATACTAACATTAAAATCTATAATAGCCTTACAATACTAAAAAAAAGAACTAGTAATGTAAATTGAACGCAGTAACGCCTTAGCCATCAACATCCTCGACAATAATTTTAATATGTATACCTTGCATAATTAAATGCATACACCCACTATGTATATTTTAATACATACACTATTTGAAAGAGGGCAAAGATACTGTTACAAATTTCTTAAGAAATGTAATTGTTTAATGGTCACTTATAATACTCAATTATTGTTTTACATATACTACTAACCATAATTTAATTATTTTCCACTTAAGATTAAGGGTATTAATATAAGTAAAATGTGTTTTGTGCAATATACCGTAATCCATTTTGATATAAAATATTTATTATGTACAAGCACCTGTGCAAATATGATACCATCCCAACAGCGTGAGAAAATGTAACAGAAAAAAAAAATGTGAAGAAAAAAAAACTATGAAGAAAAATTATAATGTAACCTTAGTACATAAAATGGTGTTGCAATTTTGAACAACTGTTATATATAAGGGAAGTTCTTAGAAGAAACAAGGATTAGCTGAAAAAGACTACCTCTTCGCTCCTTACAGGAAAAAAGCGTACAATATAAACAACAGAACAAAAACATTACTCAAACACCTACCTCCAACATGCAAGAAAATTGCCATCGAGGACGACGTCGTCGCCGCACCAGCATACGAATAAGTACGTGCTTCACCGACTTAGATAGGGACATATGACCAAGAATAGGGAGAAGCGGAATTCTTGAGTTAAGGCAGAGAGAGGAGATGAAAAAGATTCGGGACTCTCGAGACTAACATACGTGCCTCCAAGTAACCACGCTACCCTTGGCTCTTCCCTTCGTCATAAATAATAATAAAAAGAACTTACCCGTCCACACTGAGTACTTATTTCACGCTAACGTAATCGACTGCAAGCCCACCTAATAGAATCCTCATAACGGAATCTTTTTACGCAAAAAAAAGTAAGATTCCTTGAAAACTTCAAAGAAATGATTGTCAGGTGTTGTTAATGAATTATTTGTCAGTTTCAAGTCATTTTCGGTTTTAAAAGACCCAGATTTAAAATTTTTGTTTCTTCATCCTCATAGCGGCTTGAAAAAAACGGTCTTACGCTTATACTACAATAAGTTTGTAATAACGATTTATTGATTAATTAAAAAAAATTTTCCATTTTAAGTGTGATAGAAGTCTAATTTAAATTTTGAAATAATGTCATCTTATAAATCATAAAACAGCTATTTGCTCTATTTCAAGCATCTTTATCATTCATTTTATTTTTTTTTATTAAATAAATACTAAGATTTTGAAAAAACGGTCGTATGTCTGTAAAAAATTAAAAAGTAATAATGATATGACGATAAATATTTAATTTTGACTCATTCGTTAGCGGTTTTTTCTGAATTTTTAGAATAATTAGATTTTAGAGCATCAAAAACTTTTATCTTTCATTTCGAATTATTATTATAGCTTCTTCTGTTATTTTTACAAAAAAATTCTCCCTTTTTCCGAAAAAATAAGTTATATTGTAGGAATCACACAAATTTTTTTTTTATTTTTACAAAGTGTTATTTTCAATCACTATCATCGGTCAAAATAAAAAATGTAATTCTGTACCTTTATCAGGTATATAATTTTTCTTTATTTCCATATGTCGGATAAATTGCCTCTGTTTTAAGTTAAAATGTTCAAAATTTTTTTTCCCAAAGAATTGTAACTTCATGTAAATAAAAATGTTTTCATCTCCTGTCGTACTCCATCACTACAAATATGTTGTCTTGATTTGGTTTTGTTCTTTTGTTGTTCGTCATTCAGGACACATTTATGTGAAACGTATACAATTTTTGACTAATTGATCCGAGAAAATATTGTAAAGGTATGATTCGCAATTCTTTACTCTTAGAGTAGAAAAAGTTTATATTATATTTTCAAAAAAAAAAAAAAAATGGGCGTTGCATGGTATCAAAAAGGTAAATATTCGATTTGATTGAATAGACGGTTCTTGCTATTATTTCTTACAAGGCTTTTTTTATAATTCTTCTTACGTTTCAAAATGAGAATTGACCTTATTTCGTAATTTTTTTTTTATTTTAACTAGTTTGATTTTTGAGAAAATGTTCTGTGTTTAAAACTGATTTTTCCGTCTTTCTTGATATTTATCGTTGTTTTAGCATATTTCAAGTTTGTAAATATTAAAGTTTGGAATATCTCCTACAACTTAACGTATTTGGAAACAAAAAATGTGCGTAAGTGTTTGTAGATGTAGACTTGAGTACGATGTTTTTAAATAGCCATATCTCAGGATCCGCTTAACTGTAGTTGATCAAAAACTGACTTCTTTTACAGAACATATAACCTTTCTGAAAAAAAATTTTGCTTGTCGTTTCATTTTATTTCCTTGATTTTTGCAATTTTGGAACATAGATCTTTCGGCAAAGATAATTTTTTCGTAATTTTTATGTTTTATGACATCTTTCAAGATAAAAAATCTAAAAGATCATGAAATTTTCTATGTAGTAACTTAATTGAATAAAAAATAAATTGTATACGAAGTGATTTTCATAAGATAAAAATATAAAATCGTATGCTAATGTGTGGCAGTGTTTTGTTTATTTTTACAAATGAATATATATTACAATTTTGTCAACAATTTTTGATTGCTAATTGCTTTTTTTTATCTCGTAAATAACATTTCTAAAATAAACAAAATTTTTTTATCTCCTTCTGTCATATATTTTACAAAACCAATTTCTTCTAAAAATATCTTTTAAAGTCAAATTATTGTTGGAAAATTTTAAAGCTGATAAAAATTCGTTATAATATACAATTATTATTTTTTTGTATGATAATTTTATTTGTCTTTAATACCTATCTAACTTATTTAATGGAATAAATACCATTATAGTTGGATAGCCTTATTACAATACTCATGTAATATATTTTTACGTTCTACTACAGTGGCATTTACTAGCTTTTCGTGTCCTATTTTAATAAAAGCAGTTCGTGCATTCGTTTATTTTATTAAATAAAATATAGGGAACTATTTTTGCAAAAAATGCTATAAAAAATATTTATACTTTCTTCAAAAATTGTCATCTCTAGTTTACATTGTTTGATAACAAAAAAATTATAATTTTCTAATAATAAGGTAAGTGTATGAAATCTATAATATTATTTTATCCAATATGACATTTAATAACCATGAATATTCTCTTATTTCTAATTTTCTACACATTTTTGTTCTAGTTATTTAAACGCAGCTCTGTCATATACAGTTTCAAATCATTTTTATGGTCAATTTAATAAACGATAAATCAATAAAGCGATGTCATTAAAAAATTTTTTGTAAATAATTTGCACCTATTGATGTATTTATTTAGCATCCAAACATAGTCTTTTAGACACACTGCTGTTGGTAAAACCAGCACAAGAGGTTTTTCTTGTTGTACGGCTACCATTTTACTGTTTCATAATCTTTAACCCTGTGCACATAATTTTATAATTTTCACAAACAATGTACAGCATCTCTCCATGCTTTGTCACACATAAGAAACTCAAATTGAGGAAATCCATCTGTCTGTTTACCTTACTTTATTGTCTCTTATTCTGGTGATAAATAAATATTATTTATCAACTAAACGTCTAAAATAAAATAAATTATAGATTCTTCATAAAATTAAGATAAAAATTTTACCTATTTTTAAAATACTATTTTAAATATTTAAATCTGATTTGTGCTTCTCTCTTAACATAGAATGGTTATTTTCGCTCACATTTTCAAGATCATTGAGCAAAATATCTTTTATTGAATTTGCAGCCTACATTTCGTTTCCATTGTTTAGAGACCTCTTTAAGACTTTTGAAGAGGTCTCAAAACAATGGAGACGAAATATAGTCTGCAAATTCAACAAAAGATGTTTTGTTTAAGAAGAAAGTAGTGGATTCAAATTATTAATATACCCAACAATCGTTTTTTCACATATAAATCGAGCAAGTTGAGAGAAATACAGGGAGTTTACAATATGTATCATCTAATTATTATTTACTATTGAATATTCCATATTATATTATTATGCATTTTGATGTTTTCACGTCTTTCGACTTTTAAGCTTGTATAACAATAAAACAACTTTTATTATATTTTGCACCATCTAATTTTTATGCAAAATTGTCAAATAAACAATTTTTGCACAAAACATTTTGCTTCAAAATCAATACTTACCGAGATATTTAATAAAAACTGAAAAAAGACCGATTTCCAAGTTATTTTGCAATAAAAACCAATGGTGCGTATTTTCGTCAAAGAAGACACTTTAGGACGATATTCTACATATTTTGTATCAAATTTAAAGTTTACTATCGTAGTAGAATACAGAAACTCTACCCTGTAATATTTGGATGCCCCATCTATTGTGAGTACTGTCAAATCCCAGCTATTTGACAAAAACTTGATTGCCGCGTCTTCGAAAGATATGTTTTATAACGTCAATATCTGAATTTTGTAACTTCTGCAGTTTTTGCTCGTAAAAACCTCCGGAGATAAGTTGATCTTGATAATCTTTTAGATGTTTCGTCAAATAATTTGTTGCTCTTACACGCATGTTATAAATATTTTTGTGGACTAGTGGGGCGTATAAAGCACAACTTGTCTCGAATGCTTGTTTTGCTTTTCTGATGCACACCTTATCTCCAACTTTAAATTAAGGCTTTTGATTACTGCTACCTTTCCATCTCTATTAAAATTTTGTAAGACTTTATTGTCAATAGTGACTCTTTTTTTTGGTTTCATACCAATTGTTCTGTGTTTACTACTATTGTATTGCTTAACTAATTTTTGTTACATATAAGGCCACTTATAATTGCCTTGCAAATTACATTTTTTCCACAATAATTTTTTAAAGTACAATTAAATAGCTCACTTATTCATACTTTGGGATCGCTGTAAGCCCCATACAAGTTTATTTTTTATTTTTGCATAAGACTTTTGGAACTTGAATTGTATAATTATTTATCTTAATCAGTTTGCAAATTGGCTGGTATTCTATCTTCTTTGAATACAAACTTTATTGCTGCTGATACTTCTTTACCAGCTTTTTTCTGAGTAGGGACAGCCCATGCATATTTAGAAAAAACAGCTATCATGGAAAGCAGTTACCTGTAAACTTTGTTCTTGTTAGCGTATAGCTGCATTTTGACAAGTTCTACTTGCCAAGACTATTAAAAAACCACGAGTGTAAAATTACGGCAAGCTGCTTTATAAAGTTCTTAAACAACGCTTTCCATGATTTAAATGTCTGGATTCACTATTGTTTTATCTGTTTAAGTTGATATGAAATTTTTGCTGAAGATGTACATAAAAAATTAAGAGTTTGTCAATTTTTGTAACAATATTCAAAAACTTTTTACCTATATAAGCATAACTGGCAGTATCTTGAAGCAGTTTTGCCTTTAAACATTGCATCATCTTCTATCATCTAAATGATACTGGCCATCGATAGTAAGTTTGTATTTAATACCTGGAAGACCTCGACTACCTCCTTCAGTCTTACCGAGCTTATGATCGAATACGTTATGATCAATGCTTATTTTGAAACCTAAGTCGATGACGGCGTGCATAATTATATATACTCTACCTCACGCAGCTCTACTGTTATTAATATGATTTCATTGTCGCGACTTAAATTATTTGCCGATCTTTTAGTAGTTAGAAACCAGAAACGATTGACTAACTTATCGGGATCGTCCCAGTGTAAACAATCTACTCGCTACCTCGCCCAAGCCATTTTATAGCGAAGTAGCAATGAACCTACTTTCTAACCAGCGATGACATTAAACGTTTAGGTAATGATTTTATTAAACCTGTTGCTTTTATGTGTTCAAATGGATCCATTTCTGTTTAATCTCTGTACATGTGCATTTAAAGTTTATAAAATCATATATTATTTCTGTGAATCATCCTTTGCCATACAAGATTTATCTAGATGTTTTTTTTTACATGTAGCTCTATTAATCTGACACTTACTGGATATTATATGTATTTTATCTTAATTTGATTGTTATAAAAATATATCGGTAAATCACTAAGCGCGTATATTTCATTTTGCTTCCGTACTCTATACACCAAATCTAAAAGAATTGTCTTATTTTCATCAAGTATTTGTAAGTACGAATTATTATTTAAATTTTGATTTGTCTGGATACTATCATTAGTTGGATTTTGAAGGGTATAATCCAATTCGTCATTGTTTTCACATTTTTACTAGCATCGGCCTACATCGTCATTTTACTATCATCTGTATCATTGCTAAATTTTTCTCCAACTACATTGTAAACGACTTTATGTTTTTTATCATCAGTAAAATAATTGTGAAGTATAGATGTAAATTTTGCTTCTTTACGGAGAAAGCTTTGTAATGGACGGAAAATCACATGTCGAGATAACAAGTTATAAAAATACGTTTTGTGGATGCAACTATCGATGTTCATTACTCTCGCAAAAACGTCCGTCCGGCCATCCGTACGTGGGTGTGTGTGTGTGTATGTGTGCGTGTGTGTATGTATGTGTGTGTTTGTCTGTGCGTGTGTGTGTGAGTAGTCAGTTCTATCTTAGGATTTCCTCGATTAATTTTGATCCAACAGGGCTTATTTTTTGTTCTTAGAATCATATCACCGCTGAAAAAAAAATTGGGTTTTACTGTATATTTTTTATTTTATTTTGATTTTATCGATTTTTTAAAATCGATTTTTTCGGAAAAAATTTTTATGCTATTTATTGGTATTAAATGTTATTTTACGATATAAATTTTGAAAGATCATTAAATTCTACACAAAAAAATTTATTAAGTTAAAATTAAAAAAATTTAGTAGCCGGGTGTGTGTGGGTGTAAGTAGGAAATCGATATAATCAGTCATATCGTAGGCGATCTTTTCGGCTGATTTTGATCCAACAGGGCGTTTTTTTTGTGTTTTAATAATAATTCCCGCAGAAAGAAAAAATTTGGATTATGCTGCATAAATTTTTTTTAATTTAATTTTTTTGATTTTTCAAAATCGATTTATTTGGAAAATTAATTTTTCGGAAAAGTGGATTTTTAAGCTATTTATTTTTATTCTAGGATATTTTACGTTAGGAATTGAAAAAGATCATTGAATGTTACACAAAAAAAGTATCCATCGGTGCAAACTGCATGTTATTTTTGGATCATCTTAAAATAAGTCAACTATTTAAATTTGAATAGACAGGCCGCGCGCGCGCCTGAACTTATGCCGCGTAACCGCTAGAGCGCGTAGGCAGAAGAAACAAGCAACCCATAAGAGAAAGTATAGAGCGCATGTACAAAGGCGAGCTGCGGCGCCGAACGAATCAGTCTGCCTTCGGGAGCTCATACCCGCTTATCGCGGAGGTTTGAGTCTACCTCCGGGAGCTCTCACCCGCGTATCGCGGAGATAAGAGTTTTTCCTTCGGAACTCGCACCCGCTTATCGCGGAGATATCGAGCTTTCCACTCCAAGAATCGTCCTTTTGCGACCTGGCACCCGGGAATTTCCCGGAGTCAATCCAGTGCAACGCAAAGCAGTCGACCATTAGTTTTCAGTACGAGAGAGAAAGAGGGAAGAGGTGTTCTACCTGACCGAGACGAGAGTAAGACCAGTGAACCTCCGAGGGGTAAGCGTGAGCATATTCGTTAACTGATACTGCCTGGAAGTTCGGCTTCTGTGCCTCCCAAGGTATCCTCAACCCTCTGGCGGAACAGAGATCACGAGCATTAGGCGAAGGTATTCTAGGAGATTTTCTGAATATTTTCGGACACCCTAGAGACCCTAAGACGCGACCTGTTCTTAAGGAGTGTTTTCACGTAAAGTACTAACCTGTATATGTTTTTCACGTGATTCTTGATTAATCGGTAAGAGATAAGAAATACTCGTTGGTCGGGGGAGTAGGAAGTTACTTATTGAGTCGATAAAGTAGAACTACAGTCGGTAGATTAGAGGAGTGAGGTGATTGGTAATCTAGGAAAGTGCATATATCGGAGGTGACGTGTTTATTATAGAAATTTGCCCAGTAGATACATGTGAATTTTCTTTTTAGATTGTATTTGGTTTTTTTGTGAATAAAATTATTATTATATTAAAACGCATATGCATAT